>NDXB01006487.1:0-51115 GCA_002631895.1 Agapornis roseicollis | reverse complement strand
GGGGGGGAGGGGAACGTTGCTTCCTGCAGATGGGAATCTATTTCCCATTTGGTAACGGCTCATTCGATATCAGCTGATCCATTCAGCTGCCATGGGTTGTTGTTTTAGTTTTTGAGGGTTTGGAAAGAATACTGCTATCATACAGTCTTTCAAAGTAATGCCAGTAATACTATACCATTGGCTAAGAGAAGAACGCCACGATTATGAGATCTATTGCTGCCCAAGGGTAGACAACCACATCTGTAACTTGGTGTGATCTTGCTAACTAGCTGTGCAGGTTTGCCTTGACTCGCTAGTCTCCATTCTAAGTTGGTGAACTGGTAATGTAGTTTCTCTCTAATTTCTGACTATCTTGACCTTTCCTTTCACATGGTTGAGCTAGCATAGTATTTCCTATGCACTAAGTAATACAGACAATAATTGTGTTAAAATAGGGAGGCATTAGGGGTGTTTTTATATCATTTTATTACTTTCTTCCACTGCGCGTCAAAGTTCCACACAGAGTGCCTGGTTTTTACTTAGGGGTTTTTTCTTTTTCTTAACAAGAACTTTTCAACCTTGTGTGATCTCTTTACAATTCCCTTTAGAATACATAATTGTGCTCGATCAATTTGTTAAAGGCTTTTGAAGTGTTAAAAAAGCTGCATTAAAATTATTTTCTTTCAGGTTTTATGTTAATGAACATAGGTGCTATTCAAAGCAAAGTCAGTGTGTCAAGGGAACTTTAACTAAAGTTATTCATACATAAACTAAAAAAGGAAACATCTTTAGTGGAGGAAAATACATTTAATGAGTAAGTGCAGCACACAATTCCTCCTTTCAAAAATGTCAGTTCATATTGAACCTCCATTCTAGATATCTTACAATTACTTTGTCAACAGAAGGTAGAGTAGTGATGGATGATACATTGGTTCTTGAAACCAAACTTTCTGTGAGTTACTTAGGCTGAAACTAAGTGCTTTTACATTCTAGTCTTATTGATGATAGTGGTTTTATATTTATCACCCTGTCATTTCAGTTGACTGTATCAGCCTCTTCAGTGCAGGAATATGGACACTAATGGAGGTGTGTCCTTAGAGCTCTGAAGGGTCACAGATTCATTCCACTAACACGTTCACAGCCCTGTTACAAGCTCAGAAATTGTTTTGCCATTTTAAACAGTAATCTGCAGCTGGAGGTGTATGAGGCCTGTGAAAAACAGCTTCATACTGGTCTTTTTAGACCATGCTACCTGTTTTGACGCTGAATATGCTTCTTTCAGCCTTTGCTAATATAATGTTACTGTTTTGCAACCTGCTCTATAATAGTCAGAATCCTACCAGGGCCTTGGGAGCCTAGGATCAGATTGCAACATTTATTTATAAGAAATTCTGTCAAGAATCAATAATAGTCTTGGGTCTCAAGTTCCTTCTTTAATAATACTTTGATATGATTTGTCACAAGCTAGCCCACAGTATCCACCAGATTTTATTACTTAGCTTGCAGCACAGTCTCTCATCTTTGAGTCATGAGATCAGCCATGGGGAGACCTTTAAAAAGCTATATTCTTTACTGTTTGGTTATTACAGAAAGTCTATATTACTCAATAATATCTTTTATAAGGTGTGCTGTCACATCTTCACATAGATGTTTAACCTCGATGTAGATATACTGAATGCCTGGAGGCCATTTTAGTGACATGGACATTGTTTTTCATGATTGGATGCCAAATGTATCAACAAAAACAACAGAAGTTGGGCCTTATTTTCACAGCCTGGTAGTTCTGACTGAATCTCATACTAACTGTCGATAGCAACTAAGATTTTATTTAGAGTGTAGACTGTAACATTTTTATTACTTGAAAGTAGTCGAAATTCTGAGAAAGCAATTTAGATTACTCTCCACTGTAATATCAGTTCCTTAGGTTCTACTGTGTATCTCAATAAACAAGATCCTACTGTGTGTCACTCGCATATTGGGCTTCTAAATATATAAGATTTAACTCAGACCTGAAATTCAGATGGTTACAGTTGGCATTTACTTATACAGGCGGCTTACAAAATGAATTCTGTGTATTGCCTGCTCAAGGCACAATGTGCACAGCTCAAAGGAATTTTCAGTAAAGTTTGTTAAGAAGTGCTGTGAATGAATGTGGACAAATGAACCTGTGAAATTCAGAGGCCTCTCCTCCATATAGGTGAAATTAAGGACTCAGGAATGACAGAGGAAGACGGGGGCTTCTCCGGGTGTCTTGTGCATCATCAGTCATGCACATGAGTAGTACCAGTAAAACAAATAATAGATAAACATGTTTTCATAAATCATGGGGGTTCCCAAATATGTATTTTGGTTAAAAAAAAAGGTATATTTATTATTTTAAATATTAAATATTAGTTCTTCAAGTTTTCCTCCAGGTTGTTTTGTACTTCGCTGTCTTTGAAGTTCCTTTCCGTTTGCAATGTGACCATGTTGTTAGCAGAGAAGGAAACCTTCAATGAGGGCCTTGTTGAAGGCTGCGTTCAGTTTTGGGGGGCAGCCATCAGGATAGAAGCACACGCACTGCTCCTAGTGAGCAACTTACAAAGAAGTAAGCGTGGGGATTTGATTTTCAGAGCTGGTATCTCCCTGGTTTATAATTTATTAAAGCCTGTCCCAGTAAGATTTGGAAAGCAGGTAGGTCTTTGTGAGAGCCAATCCTCGTGTATAGTATAGTTACCTGGCCTGTTTCAGCTCAGACCTCAGAATACAAAGCCATTAATAGATCCATAGGGGACTGTAAGACACATATTGCAAACCAAAGATAATTCTCAATTCCTTATTAACAGTGCATAGTGAATTTGGAATATAGAATGGCAATCTTGAATTGACTCTACACATTTCCTGTGCTTTAGTTTGGAAACGTGATGTTTTCATGGACTAAAGTAATTCTAAGAGAAAGACTTTTACCCATGAGAAGCCATGAAGATTCTTTCCTTAATGAGAATTTAATTGATAACTGGAGATAATTCCTTCAAAAGCCTTTGCCAGTTACCCTAAACCAGTTTCATACCAGATGCAATCTAAAATATACTAATTCCATAATATCTGAAACAGTGGATTAATTTTGCAGATTGTTCCCATTTCTGACGAGAGCCTTGGAAAGGAAGTCCTCAGGAAATAACAGCAATGTGGAGTGCTCAGTTGTAGTGCTCATTTTCAGGCACCCCAGTCAATTAATTCTGGAACATTTACAAGATTGTTGTCTATTCTGCCTCTGATGTTTGATTTGTGAACTAGAAAGATGTAAAATATCTTTTCAGTAGGTATTTTGGATAAGTTAATGTATCCGATACAACCAGGGAGTTCACATATACATATATATATATATGAACATATACACACACATCTATACATATCTATATTATTATGCATATATAATAACTAGCAAAGTGATTTTATTTACCTTTTATAGGTTTACAACCATGGGTAGCACACTGTAACTTTCACATACCTGAATAACCTACCTGCAGGCAGCATTGACTTCAGTAAGAAAAGGTTTAAAAAATAAAAGACATTGAAGAATAAGCCTGGAGTAACCTATGGTAAAAAAAGCAATGGTATAAATTAGACCTGGACTTGGACACTTCCTATGGAAAATAAAGGAGGAAAAAAAATCAGGAAAGCTATAGAGCTTATCAAGGAAAAAAGAGTTAGAGGTGGGCATTTCACCATTGAAATTAGAAACAGAGAGGTAGCTCAAAGCTGGCTTCCTGCCCAAACTTCAGACTCTAAATTTATGAGAAACAGAGACTGTGTTAAACCCTGGACCTGTCTTCTCTAACTTGACCTCAAACCCCTGGGTTGAATCTGTCTCATCAGAACAATTCATTCAGCCCATTCCCTGCTCTTTTATTGCCCTCCCTGAGGAATGTAAGGAAATATGCCCATCACATGACCAAAATACAGATGTGGCCTATCACACAACCTGATTTATATTTGCCACATCCTTACTTAGCAGGAATTTTTTTCTCAATAGCCTCTTCTATACACATGTTGAGAGAAAGGCCATGTAGCTGCCCTTCAGAAAGCAATGTGTTATTACCTGCATCAAAAAAGCTTTCCCTTCCCAGCAGAAAAAGACTGGTTTTTCCTAACAAACCCATCCAGCTGTGCCAAATCCTTTGTTTTCATTGTGCTCAATGTATTGACTATCCTCCTTCTAACTAGAACATGACACGTGTGGTTTTTGCACATCTTTAGATAGTGTGCTAGTAAGCAAGAAGGAATAGAATAAAGAATGTACCAGTTTTAACCCTGTCATTGTATAAATGTATAGTGGATATGTATGTGCATTTTAGAACTAGTAGCACTAGTAAGTCCTTCCAAGTGCCTTCATTGTTACTGATTCTGGAGACTCTTACCAATGTTCTCACTCTTAATGTACAAACCTGATCAGATGAACTCAGATTCTGTATGTCTTTCTTCCCTTGAGCCTTGTGATTTAGCAGTCAATCCTGAGAAGCCATTGGCTATTTCCACAGTCAGTTAGCTCTAACCTAAGAGCAGGTTCTGTAAAATCCCACAAAATTCAAAGCAAAGCAACGTGCATGGATACCAACTGTGTGAGCTTGATCATTCTGTGAAATTCATTGTTTGCAGGCATCATTAGTTTCATTGGTAGCAGGCCAGCTGTAGCAGAGGTCTATTTGGCGTGTGATAGGAAAGCAAAGGAAAGTGTTAACTTGGGTTTTGATCTTATCAGCTTCAATCACTTCCATAAATCTGTGTTCTAGAAATGCATCTAAGTTTGTCCTAACTTTCCTGGGAAGCCCATATTTCCCTCTAGTCCCATCAAAGTTCACTTTATTAACCCAGGAGTTATAGGTTTCAGCAGAAATAAATTCGTCCAGCAGCAACAAAATGTACTTGTTGAGCTTTGCACCAGATCCTCTGAAAACCTCAATATGCTGTGTAGAAGCCACATTCTGTATGCTTTACCTCTGGCAGCTGCTCTTCGGTGGTACATTTGCCATCTCCCGCACCTACAGCCAGAGCGGTAATACTCACGTATTCATCAACATGTGTTTGTATTCCCATCACCTCACTCGGGCCTATAATTCACAGGGGCCAGAAGAAATGGTTGCCATCCGTTTGAATAGAAGTAAGGCACAAAAAAAAGAGCAGAGGAAAAGACAGATTTTCTGCTCCTGAGCCTTTGCATGAATACGGAATGGTGAGGAAGGAAATGAAACTGGATTTACCACCAAAGAAGAATCTTAAATCCTGAATACTCATCCTTGACACAGTCATAGTTTAGCTAATGGCTTGTTTGCAGTTCTGTCCCAGTTATGCCTCATGGAAGTACTCAAGTTCTCTTCCTTAGAAGCAGAAAAATGTCTTTGAAAGGGTGATCCTCCTTTAGTAAATTTACCTGAATTTGCCAGATCTGCTGACTGATCTTTTTGATGTTTCCTTAGGAATCTGGATGTTGCCTATGTTGTGTTTATAAACATGGTACGTATATCTCTGTAGTTGGTATATGGCTTCTAAAGGACCACTTCAGACTTAAATCAGCTGGTCTGGCCTCAGATCTGAAGAACAGCATCAGTTAACAGGTTTTGACACTCTCGGTAACAGGCAAGGGCTCAGTGGTTTTGAGTATTTGCTAATCTGAATAGGGAACTGCTTGATCAGGAGCTGAGAGTCTGGCCAGGATCGCAGGGAGACACCTACAAATTAAGGATATGAAAGGAATTAGAAGATTATCCTCTGCTGAGCATCTGCTCCCCCATAGAACAAAGTGGGGGAGAGAAAAAACACCCAAACAAGGAAACTTAATTCGAGCTGTTTAGTCTCCTGAAACCAAGTGTAGATATGTCTTGAGTCTGCTTTTATGTCTAGCCTTTTGTGTTCTTTTCTTGTCTGCTGTGATATTCCTGGAGCTAATTCCATTTCTCCCCCTGAACATCATGACATCATGATGGGCCACAGAGGGAATGATGGGCATATCTACGCTGCACTGTGCTGTAGAAAGCAATATAGCTACGGCAGCATGGAGCTGTACACTTGCAGGGCTGGAGTCCCTTTGGAATGTAAGAGAGCTCATTTAAATTTAGCTCCAGGATCTATGTATTACTTTACACTGTTCAACGATGGAAGATAAACCTAGCACACCCTGCTGGGATTAACATGGTTGATAATCAGGCATTTCTGTAACACTGTCAGCTCAGTCTAAAAGTTTCATTGTAGGAACTAGAAGATTTGTGAGTTTGAGTTGGAAGGAGGACAGACTGGAAAGAAACGGACAGCTTCAGATCACAGCTACAAATGTCAGTACTTGGGAAGTGAATTCAGTGCACCAAGTTTGACCTGTAATGAAGACTATCCTTGTACTTACTGGGCTGATTTTGCATTAGGTTGTTTGCCATACAGAGAAACATGGCAATTCTTAACTCCTGCTGAAAGGAAATCACTGTATTAGGATGCCAGGAGCACAACACTGGAATATGCACTTCCAGTAAGTCATTCATTAGCACTGATCATCCAGAGAAGGAACATGCTCACTGCAGGCTGACAAACTGAGCCCATTTGGCAGGTTCTGAGGTTCTTTGCAGGTTGGCGTTGTGACACGGGCTGAGCTTTTAACCTTGCCCACAACATTAATAATATTGAAATGGAAAGAGCACATGCTCCAAGCAGGGCATGTTCCCAGGTTTGTGCCAGGATCTAAGCCATGCTGTACCTCAGCACTCTGAGCACAGGAGGGCTTATTAATTTTCCCCTGTAATTCTCAATAAAATTGTATTGCAGCATGCAAGCAACAAGGGCCTCTTTGATAGTTTACCCTCTGCAAGTTCAAATCCATGTTAGTGAAAGGAGCTGCCTGCCTTCTATTTTGCAAAGTAGTGAATTCAAATTCTGTTGGGATCGTGATTTTATTAGAAATTCTGCAGATCTTCTCTTGTTATTATTTCTGGGTCAAATGGATCATTATATTGATTGATCAACACTTCATTTGTTATTATCCATAAGTACTCGGAAAGTAATGAAAATACCCTGTCACTTTGTTAGAGAGCGAACAAAAGAGACACTATTAGGTTACTTTCTTAATTAAGTTTTTGCATACATGTAGATGAAGCTTCTGTATCTCTGGAGCTTTGGAGCTTTGGTTGGCTACTCAAACAGCAGGCAGGAGAAGCTAAGTAGTAAAATGATTCGCGTATCTGTATAGTAAAGCCTGCATTTTTACCAGTGTTCACTGTAAAAAACAACATGCAGGGCAATAGGGCTTACAGTAAGGCTGTAAGTTAATGATCTTGAGCACAGCAACAAACTTTTGCTGCTGCCATTCTCATAATGAGTTTCCGTAGCTTAATCAGCTCAGCCTAAAAGTCAAATCCCATCCAGCGCCATTCTAGGAAGTAGAAGGTCTGTACTTTGTAGTTGCAAAAAGGAGAGACTGGGAACTTAGTTCTGTTTTACATTTATTGATGTATGGCACTTCCTTTTTTGAAGTTCCAGCTGATTCTCCCGGATTTGTTAGACACATTTTCTCATAACTTCCACTAACTGACATTCCATGCAATGTGGAAGAGAGAGAAGCACTGAAACACAGTGTTCAGTACAGAGAGGGTATCTGTATTCTACCATTAGTTGCAAGTGTTGAGGGTAAGACACTGGGCCTTATTTTCTTAGTGCATACAAACCAAACTGAAGCTTAGAAAAGCTGAAAAAAAGTCATGTTCCTGAAAATTGGAACCATTTTTCCCAGTGTGAGTAACCAGCATCTAAGAAAACCTCTAAATGAATCATTCTGTGCCTCAGCTTGCCTAACTACTGCCTGAAGTGGGAATACTCTTGCCGTGACACAAACCAGAACTAACATGAAAAAGATTTTCTTCTGTCAGAGTCATCTTATATGGACCAGAGTTTGAGGCATTCTAGATGGAAATTAGTGTTTTATATATTTTATTGATGGTGCAGTAAGTATCAGGGATATCAGTGCGTATTCATGTATTTTTATCTACTGGGCAGGTCTATGAGTGTGCTCGAAACTATACAGCGGGTTGTTATGAACAGCAGCACCAGTAAATGTAGTGGTTTTGCACTTTGTATCCTAATTACCTGCATCTCTGCACCAAACCAGCTCACTGTTTCTCTCTGAGTGTATTCCATGATGTGCTTGCACGTGGGACTTGTAATTACTTCATGTGTCTCATAAATCCCTCCACAGTATCCTTGAGTAATTACAAGTGGGCAAAGTAACGTATTGGGGTTGGCGCTGAACTACCCACAGGCTGGCCAGCTGAGAGGCCAACAGCCATCAGAACTGCTGAATTCCCAGCTGAAACCTTTCTTCCATGGAAGCACTGATTTGGCTCCTTCTTTTCTACCCAGGTGCCAGTTTTCATGGAACTTATGGAAGACTTTATATCCTTACAATTCCTACAGTGAATCTTGTCCTCTCCTTAAAGGAAGGGAGCTGACAGATGGATGATAGAGCAGAGAGTGCAATGGTGTGTATTTTATTCTTTGAAAACCAGGCTATAATGATAGAGAAAACGTCACTCTCAAAGTTATGACATATCAAACAACACCCCCAAAGTTATGTGACAAACACCACTCACAAAGTTACAAATGCCTTATAAATATGAAATACCTTATAAATATAAAAGGTGGAACTCTGATTTATGCCAATAATCTCTTCAAGCACTAATGTTTATCTAATGGATTCAGCTACCAAAAATTATTGCATATGCTACAGAAAGCATTATAATTTGAGCTTCACCTGTGCCATTATATCAAAGCTAAAATTATATGAGACTTTGGAACATTCCATGTTGGTTGATACTACGTGCTTTTAACTAAAAGCTTCTCCTTTCACTTTACATCAACAGAAGTGGAACAATTAATGCTTCAAAATACAAGAGAGGCTTTTGTTCTTGTTTAAATTTTTGTACCTAAGCTTGAAAGGTATCTTGAGCTCCTTTGAAGTCTTCCTTTAATATACTGCACCCAAACCACTCCTTTATAAGAGCCTCATTTAACTTGTACATTTTAAAGATCTTTCAATGCAAGGCCAAATGTAACAAAAGAAAGTGGTAATTGTTGAAACAGGCAAAGTTGTTGAATAGTGTAGACACTAAACCTGATGGAAGCCACATCCTGGAAGCATCTTGTGCAACTGCAGCTCTGGTGCGTAGCTGGCAGGTAGGTCACATTGCATGGAATTTGTTTCATGCTTCAGACTAATGTTGTCTTGAATTATTGATCAAGTTTAATAATTCAGAGAGACCCCAGTGCTTGTGTGGCCCCTTGCAGAGAGCCCCACTTGCTGCTAGGGGCATTCCTTCAGAGATCTGCTTGTGCAACTCTCAGACACGGGCTGAAACACCAGTTCTCTGTGAAGGCAGTGGTTAGACTTCTGTAGATCTCACTGGGCACTGGATTGGTCTGTATAGTCTTTGATAAAGGATTGGGTTTCCTCCTCTCCACACTGGAAAACAGCTACCACCCAGCTGATAGTAACAACAACTGAAATCCTGATCTGAGAAGCCACTTAGGACTGCAGGCAAAAGTCAAAATAATCAGTGCTGAGGAGTGCAGGACTGTTTGCAATTAATGCTGATACAGCCCTGGCACTGCAAGCGACTACAGGACAAGGGGTAATGGGTTCAAACTTAAACAGGGGAGGTTTAGACTGGATATAAGAAAGAAGTTCTTTACTGTTAGGGTGGTGAGGCACTGGAATGGGTTGCCCAGGGAGGCTGTGAGTGCTCCATCCCTGGCAGTGTTCAAGGCCAGGTTGGACAAAGCCTTGGGTGACATGGTTTAGTGTGAGGTGTCCCTGCCCATGGCAGGGGGGTTGGAACTGGATGATCCAACCCTAACTATTCTATGATTCTATGATT
This sequence comes from Agapornis roseicollis, assembly GCA_002631895.1. Classification (NCBI taxonomy): domain Eukaryota; kingdom Metazoa; phylum Chordata; class Aves; order Psittaciformes; family Psittacidae; genus Agapornis; species Agapornis roseicollis. The sequence continues at coordinate 41,246 of NDXB01006487.1, read as the reverse complement.
CTACATCATAGTATTACTGCCCAACAACAAAGCATTTAGTAGAGCCTGCTGAAGTTGTGAATACTTTCATACCCCTGCTTAGTTCTGTGAATAACTTGTGAGTAATTCCTCATAGTCAGTGTACAGTGTGTGTAATTCACATCAGAAGTTTGCCACTTTGGATTTCTGGCGACTGCCTGGCTTTGAGGCACTGATGGTATCATCAGACTCCATCACGAGTGAGCAGATGTTGATGTCACACTGTGGTTTAGGAGCTGCAAGCTCATCGTGCCTACATTTCTGCTCGGTTTTGTGTTCGTTGCAGTGTTGTGGGAACCCACGCGCCATTTCAGACCTTTAATTCTAAGTCTCATGCACTGTATGAGAATTAGAATGGTTTTTTTCTTTCTGAACTGGGGCAGATGTCCCTTTCTGTAATAATTTAATTAACACTTCGGAGTAATGATGCATTAATTATTGCCAGATTACAATGGAAATACTACAGAATTACACTTTATATCAACATTAATGCAAAATGAGTTCCTCCTGGATAATATTTCTTACAGAGAATACAAAAAGAGATAATACTAATTAGGCCATCAATTTAAATTTCCCATAATTTCAATCCATGTCACTTATCTGTTCTCTCGCACAAAACCTTCTGTTCCACCATACACTTTGTGCTGCCCTGGTATCAGTATGGCAGCCAGATCAGGAGTCATTTCCTAATGTGCATTCTTACACATTACAGTACACTTCTGTACTATAATCCTACTTTTGGTGCCTGCATTGTGAAGGACTGAACTTTAAAATCAGGTATAGGCATAACGATGTTCTGAAACATGTCTTTTGTGGGTAGAGAAACTTCACTGGCAAAAGAGCCCCCTCAGCAGAGGCACAGGATTGTTTATTGTTCGTGGCACATTGCTAGAGTGTAGCACGCAGGTTACTCTAATTCTTCCTGGCATGGCCCGAATTTGCTGCTGCAAAAGCAACATCTGCAAAGTCATTTTTTGGTGAGCATTATTATTTTAACCACTTCATAGCAGAATGAGGCAAATAAGAAGCTAAGGGTTCTGTTCTAAAGTCACTTCAGCCTCAGTAGTAAACTCCCACTTCTGAGAATAACATGATTTGAAGCCCATCTGGTCTCACTTGCACTTTGGTGCTTTTTCCTTTAGGTGCCCATCACCTAGATGCTGCCTCTTGTGAAAGCAAGAGAAGAGGAATGGAAAGACAGTTCAAAAAGCAAAGCATGTAAAACATTAGCAGAGATGATTCAATTTCAGGGAACATCCATCAGAGCTTTGCTTTCCTTCCTGTCTCCCTTCTGACCCTCTGGCAGTCAGTGCAGAACCTGCTGGGTCACCAGAATTTCAAGCTCCTTGCTTGTCAGCAACCTGTGTCAAAGACCAACAGAGTCAAGTCACTAGAGGCCACTCAGGCTGGCTTGCATGCACCAATATTCATTTGGAATTTCCAAGGTGTACAGGGAATAGCTGCACTTCAGTCCAAGATGTTTAATGAAAAGGAGTCAGGGACCTGGAATCCTGGCTGTACCAGCATGTTAGGAGTTGGGGCTGTGCCAGCATTTTAGGAGTTGGAGAGTTCTTCACCCACTGTGAAGAACTTTGTTTGGAAATGATTATAGGGATTTTTTTTCCCAGAATTTGGTGCATGATGAATTTTGACATATTTGGGGATTTTTATTCCCAACACAAACAACAAATTTTGAAGCTCCCTGTGAGCCAGACTCTGCACAGTTTTACTTGCTTTCTTCAAACACTGAAGTATCCTCCTTTATTTTCTCAGTCAGTTTTAATTGTATGCTTTTATGTCAGCCCTTTGTACTAATTGTGTTGTATAAAACTGCTGATGCCCTCACCAACAAGGGGATTTCAAGAAGTATTGGTTACTCAGCAGATCAGATGAGGAGACAATAGCTGTGAGGAACTATGGAGTAGTGATGGAGTTCAGAGAAGTCAAACCCACACGTAGATGGTCCTGCTTTATGGGAAAATATTTCAGCCTGATAACAGCTCCAGAGGGTTTTTTTGCTGGCACCCTGTACATCTTCCAGAAGGGAAGATCTCTTGTTATAGATAGTTTGAGTAAAATGGATGTCATGTAAAGAGCAAGCAACTTGTATCCACTTAAATGACATTAGCCCTAAACCAGGATTTGACCATCACAAACCTACAGAGTATTCTGCACCAGAATGAATTTCTCTCATTGTACTTTGGTGTTAGCACACTGCTTTCTCTGGAGAGTACCATTCTGGTCTCTTTGCCACACAGGCAAATTGAGTTAATGCAATAGCTTTTCTCCTTTGCAGAATTCATTTGGAAATTAGAAAAGGCCAGCTATGTAAATCTGCATGATTTGTTTGATGGAACTACCTCTTTATTTGGGACAGTTCACTATAACTGGTCATCACTGCCCAGGAATATTAAAGAACATGTAGTTAGGAGTACTGAAGTGAGTGGATTCTTGAAAATATGAAGAAAAGTTATTGTCCAAGGAGCTATCTATTAGGTAGTGGAACAGACGTTTTGGAGAACTACAGTAAGCCCTCATCATTAGATTGGCTTATAACTCAGTGCAGAGTGACCAGTGTACTAGAGAAAGTACTACATGGGCTGAACTGATGTTGATCCCAATGTTCTGAAATTAAGAAATCTCACAAATCTTTCCTATCTCTAACGACTGCGAGGACTTGCAAAGAAGGGGTTTTGCAGATCAGGACCCAAGCTACTGTAATAAAACAGCCTTGCATAGGAAACCAGCCTTGCGCTGAGGAAAAACGTGCTCGGTGCCAATCTACACTGCTTTCCCATCTCGAGTGCTATTAATCCTTTACTTTCACAAGCAGTGAAGTATGTTCAGAAAAATGTAAGGAAAAAAAAAAAAAGAAATGAAGATTATTTTTAGATTTTATATGAAACATCAACTAGAAACTAATTGGATTAAATATTTTAGTCTGAAAATAGCGCTCTTTCCCAGACTTTTTGTTTAGGTTGCCAGCTTTAAATATGTGTTTTTCTCGATCTGATCTTCATATTGTACTTCTTTTTCTCATGAAGTTATATGGTCTCCAAATGAAGAACTTCTAATCTTTCATAGTATCTTAACCCTTCATTGCTGAGTGGTATCATGGAGATGCCAATAAAGTATTTTAGCTGGATAGTGATCTGATGGTGCTGTGTTTAGCTGACACTCCAAATGAAGATCTGTAGGGGACAGAAATAGGGTTGGATGCCTCCTTTGAAGATGACATCTTTATGGAACATAAAAATCTACATGTGCAGATGTCAGAGTTAAGTTCAATACTTCAGTACTCACATATTTAAGTACTAGGGTTTTTTTTCCTGGCACACTTCCAGCCTTAAATCAGTTGGTGGCTGATAGAGGATTTCAATAGCTTTTCAATTGTGACTTTACGTTTAAGGCTTCTGCAGGGAATCCTTCTTCTCTGACAGCACCAAGTCGTTGGTGACACCTGCCTCTTTCCAGTTGATCACACCCATTGAAACTTATGTGCCTTAGCAAATCAACTAATAACCTTCTTCTGGTTCTCGTTCTCATCTGCATTAGTATTGGTAGCTTTGTGCATAGAGCCTTATGATATACACTGTATTCCTTTTTTAAATGGATTTTATTGAGTGCCAAACCTATTTCTGGTCATAGTGCTTAATGCTATCTCTAACTCAGGAACGGTAATTCTAAGACAGGAAAGCCTTTTCACAGATATACGTAACTTTTGAATAGTTCCATCGCCAGACTCTCTTCTGAGTTATATGTATCTCAATTTTGTCCCAGAATAGCAGTTCATGTTCATACCAATTCTCTGTATTTATGTCTATGAAAGAGAAAAGAGCTGACCCTTGAAGGTTCTGCTGGTAAGCAGAAAATATGGTACTCTTACCATGTGCTGCATGTTGGATCACAACACAAATAACACCAAGCTAGTTCCACTGCAGATAATGCATCCATAGGGAGTGGGGCAGTATCATAAAGAGGTTACTAGATCCTAAACACAAGAGAGCCACAGTCAAGTGATGCTGCACCTGATCCAATACATCCCCTACTTTGATGGTGGTAATTAAGCAGGGACAGCAGTGCTGTGCTGCTTCCAGTTCTGCTGCAGTTGTATACCTAAGTGTGGCTGCAGCTAGCTCAGAAACCACTGTGCAGATGTCTGTCAAAGTCAGGACACACATTAATATCAGCCAGAGTCACATACTCAAGTTTTACTGGTGAGAACTTACAAGGTCACTACTTGGACACATTGATCACAGCTGTACTACACAGACTGGCTCATGGTTAGTGCATGTTTGAAGTGTGTAAGTTCAGAAGTGATGGGTTCAACCCTAACAACCAGAGAACGTTGAAGAGATTCAAGGAAATCACGATCAGATCATGCATATTTAGCAAACAATAACTTGCTATGTGGTGTTTAGTCACCTCTAATGCACTATCAATGGTACTTTAGTTTCGGCTCCTAGATATAAAACAAGTGGTGGAAGCTAGCAGAGGGTTTTGCAAGCGCACCTGAATGGCAAATCAGCCAAGGTAAGTTGAAGTTTATGTCCCTGAACATACTGTACCATCAGTGGATAAGGCAGGGTTGAAATTTAGATTGAAACCCACAGGGTATCAAGTATCCGGAAATATTTTACCTTATGGAGTCTACAACTAAACTCAACAAAGAGGTAATGTGGAATACAGAGAACAAATGTAATGCTGGGTGGTCTCTTCCACGTACTGCATCGTGTGGTGGGAAAGGCTGAGAGCCATAGGAGAGATATTGGGACCAAACCTGACATACTGTATCCATTAAGCATCTCACTATTTACCTCCTGAGAAGTTCTTAAAGAACTCCTGTGTTTGCTAACAAAACCTTCATGGCATTATAGGAAGCCCAAAATCTGGGATGAACATGCTGGTGTTGGCCAAACGTTTAGGTGGAGCACATTTTCCGGAGTAACAAAAACACTGCTTTTTTGTGGAGCCAGGGAATGGATCTCATGTAAATGGATCCCAGCCCATTTGGATAGCCTTTGGAACAGCACAAACAGCACTTTTTCATTTGTTCTCATGAACAGTGGTGAACTGGAAAGAGCTGGATGCAGGACTGAAAGCCACGGCTGAGGAGATTTTGAATCATGAAAATGCAGAGGAAAATGCAAACTGAAAAGAAGGGCAGTCCTGTGAAACAAATGAGAAGATTTGTTTGGGGGTTGCAGGTTTTCTTCTCCTCAAGTGCCAGGGCCCTGAAAGTGCCACCAGGCCTCACACCCGGTCAGCCCTGGGGCTTCCTCACCCTCCTCACTGACAGGACTCCATTTTCCTCCTCAGGCTGCCCCAGCGGCACCCTGCATGGCAACCTGGACAGGCCCACAGGGAAGCGTCCTAGCTCGGGCTTAGCCCACCACTGTGCTCGGGAGGTGCCTGGGAGGTGGCCAGTGCCGGTGGGCTCGACCCTCCCCTCTCCTGCTGGGGTGCGATGGGCCCTGCAGACCAGGCCCTGCCCCGCCATGCCGTGAGGCGTCCGCACCCCCGGCCCTGCCGAAGCCTGTGGCAGTGGAAGGGGTCGGAGTTAAGGAGCGGGAGGGAGTGTTGTGGTGTTACAGAGCACCTCAGACCCACAAAATGGTGCCTGTGGCTGTCTTCTCGCCTTGTGGGAGCACTGTGGGCACAGGCTGGGCTTCAGATGTGTGCGGTCGCAGCCTTCCTGCAGTCAGTGAGAGGAGTACCACAGGCACCGCTCTGCACGGAGGTAATGTGAGTAAAACATAGATTTCTGCTAATTTCTAAGGGATTTTATATACATTGTGTTCTTACCTCCTCTGCTTTCTTCAGTCTCCTCAAAATTATGCCTTGTATCCTAACGAGTAAGCACTGGAGCCTTAAATGCTGACGAGAGATAAAGGAGGAAGATGGCAAGGCAGGAGTTCTAGTGTGCTGCCTCATTCCTGCTGCTTTATTTGTGATTAATAGAACAAAAACCACCAACGAGAACTGCTAGGGATAGCTCAAGAGCTGTGGACAGATCCTTGTGTTGTGGCTCTTCAAAGGGCATTTACTACCTTAAATATTCCATACCTGTGATTTTTGTTGAGGGTTGGTGGCTTCATTCCATTTCTATGTGTATCCATTTACAGCTCAAACATTTGCACTTGACAGCACTTTTAGACTCTGTAGTTAAATGAGAAATGAGCCAAATGCAGGACATGCTTTAATAACAATCAGTGTGAAGAGAGTTTTTGTGAAGAACAACTTCTGACCTAGCAGGATTATTAAACATCCCGTAGCATTTTTGGTAAAATTCGTCACAGTGTCTTTTCTGAAACTCAATTTATATTATTACATTCTGCCTCCATAAATCACCCTACGGTATCAACTGAATATAGCATTCGTCTGTCACGTATTGTTGTAGACAGTTAAAAAGCTGTCATGTTCCACCTCAGAAATGGATCCACTTTCCTGGAATGTAATGCAGTTCTATTACAAGATTCGGAATTTGTCTGTTCTTTTACAATCCAGCACATTTGCCAGAGAACCCATTATTCTTTCAGTGTTTCTTGGTGTCTTCATCTGCATCAATGAGTATAGAAACAGTAAGTATTAGTATTTTGCAAAGGCACTAATTTCCAGAGATTGTCCCCTGGGATGTCCACGAACAAAGGAAAATCACACATTCCCATTTGCTGATGTGCCTGAGGGCATGCACCAGCAAAGAACCAAGTTTCTAATATTTCACAAGCAATGACTACTTTCTAGATGAAAAGTCCCCAAAAATGTGATTATTTACTTAATGTATTTTGCTTCCTGGCGAGTCTTGCAGGTGACGCAATGCATGTTGCTCCTTCCTGTTATTCAGTATCAAGCAGGCAGATCATTCCCCTCCTGTAAGTCCACTTTTCACTAAGAGAGCCAATAGCCCTGCTTCTCTTGATTATTAGGTATCTCATTATATGTTTGCCAGAATGGGGATATAAACCTAGTGCTCTCTCCAGATTCAAGTGTGAATAATTACATTCTGCCTACCTAAACTCCCACTGCAATTTCAGTTGGGTACAGTATATTTCTTCATTTCCTGCTCTCAGGCCTGTTCTGGCATCTATTGAAGTTAATGGAAAGTTCTCAAAGACTTTGGTGAAGGAAAATGTCCATAAAGTATGGTGTAATTCTGTTGTGGTATTAAATAGCTTGAGTTGACATAAGTAGAATCTGTATCTTATTATAAATTGCTTGCAGTGGATATCTTTACCAGTTAGGAAAACTCACATCTCATCAACATTATGTGTATGTTCAAGATGTAACAAATGGTGATTACCATATTATATATGTGCTGTGTTGGAGACATAATACCTGTTGCATTTACAATACATATGATTGAACACAGTGTCTGAACTTTATGAAGATCTTTCTTTCTACTTTAATGAGGATGACACAGAGCAGTAGGGCATAGTAGCCTTCTGAGGCATGGAAGTTCTGTTCCATGTCTTTTTTGGATGTGTGAAGAAAAGAAACTAGTTGTTCCAAAACTGAGCACCAGGTTAATACCTAAACTATAACACTTCATGGCACCTCATTAAGGAATGGATGCAGTTGCAAGGAGTTGATGCTCTCTTCTATCTTAGCAATCTTTGGAAGTTTTGCAGAATGCGCTCTTGCTTTAATGACATTCCTAGAGTAGAAAGTGCAGGTTTTGAAACCTCCTCACTTGTTATTTAACAAGTTCCTTGGAGGGCACAAAGAGAACATGTCTCAGTGAGCAACTCAATGCAAAGTAAAAACCAAATTGTAAAGGTAATTCAGATCTGAGCTTTCCTACTGCTTTGGGGGTATTCAGACCCATCTTAGCCAGCACTGGTTTTATTTAGTATTTTAATAAAGTAAGGGTGACTGTTTAATGAAACTTGATGATTCCAGACTGGAATATGTTTGTTCCCACCTTCTTTTTTCTCTGTGATTATAAGTTACTCCATTTGCTCTCATTCTTATGATTTTTGACCATACTCTCATAAGCCAGGCTCAGGCTGGAGCACAACATAGGCCATCTCTTTATTCCTTCACAGTCTGTGTCACGTATTTTTAACCTTGGCCTGAGCTTTTGACATGGAAATTGCTAGTACTCTAAATATACAGCATTCCTTTTCTTTTGCCTTAGACAAAACTGGGAGTAGAGATGATATAAAAGTCTATGATGGCAGCTTAATATCGTTTCGCATAAGCCAGCAAAGGAATTCTGTGGTAAAGTTAGAGCAGTGGAGAGAATCTCAACAATTTAATTCTGGGATTCTTACTGTGGCAGTGGGAGGTCATTCTAATTCAAGAGCAAAAGCAGCAGTCTTCAGTATCATATACAGCATTTCTAGTCATTTACAAGTCCCCTAAATCAGAGATGTGGTACAGGTAAGCAAGGTGGTTTCTGACAAAAAAGATGGGGTTTTGCATTTAATTTTTTGATGTTTCTGCAGCTGGCTAGATTGGTAACCCAAGGCAAGTTTAATTAAAGTCAATGAAGCAGTTTAAAGAGAAGGGAAAATCAGCATTAGGAAAAGCATTGATTGTTTTCTAATCATGCTGTGGACTTTCTCTGTAATGGATTCTTGCCTTTTTAGCTCTGGATGAAGCCACTGATATATGCCAGTGTAGACAGGAGATGTGGGAAATTCCTTCATAAAATTCCCTTGCTGGTTGCTTCTGCAGGTATCTTCCACCCCCTTGTGATATGATGCATTTCATTGCTTTCTGTCAACAGCTGGACAAGGTGGATTTACTTTCTGAAGATCGTAACAATAGAGTAGCATATCACTACAGTACGCATGGCACCCCTCTTACCCAGACTGGATAAGGATCTGGTAGTTACATATTGTCTCCAGTCTTTCCTTCCAGGCATTTCCTAACCTGATACAGGCAACAGGTGGTCTGTATTCCTGCCAGCTGATCATCAGCCATGTTTGTGATCTGACAGTGATTCGCTGTAGTGGAACCATTCATCTCTTCTGGAATGGTGGATAGAGGTACCTTCTAGAGTTCATGCCTAGGTACCAGTGAAGCTCAAAGGGTTGATGGTAGGTCACTTGACTGTCCCATGGTAGAGGTCAGACAGCCCAGAACAACACAGCGTCATAGAATTGCTTAGGTTGCAAAAGACCCTAAAGGTCATTGAGTCCATATGTAAACCTAACCCTGCCAAGTCCACCACTAAACCATGTCCTATAAGTGCTAAATCATGTCCTATAAATGCTATATCTGCACATCTTTACATTTACACATATTTACCTGCAGGGATGGTAACTCAGCTGCCTCCCTGGGCAGCCTGTTCCAATGCTTGGCACCACTTTTGGTGAAGAAATTGTTCCTAATATCTTACTGTCCTTGCTGTTGGATGCAGCACCTCACTTTGGCCTTTCTGACACATTCTGGTTCATCTCATCTGATGTACCAGAGGAAGCACAATTTGTGCTGTAGCCATCTCATCCACAAATATGCTGTGAGGTTTTGTATTTTCAAGTCCATCTGCATATCAATAAGGATTCCAACTTGAGCTGTTAAAAAAACCCATGTGCTGTGTTATACCAGCTATGCTGTAAAAGACAAATCAGCTTTTATAGCCTGCTTTAAGTCCTCTTTATTCAGGGCTATGCATTAAATAACGCATGTATTACAGCTTTTGATACATTTACTCCATTGTTTTATTTGAGATGATTTATTCAGTCTTCAGAATCCCTCCATCAAGATTTTGGTCTGATGGCTGTCCAGAGGCCTCCTTAAATTAGAGCAGGTACATGTTGTTCTGCATTTGTGAGATTCTGAATTGTCCCATTGTTCTTCATCCCCATTTTAATGGGTGTATTTCTGGTCCTGATGAAGAAAGAGTCTGCTTGGCAAGATGCAGTAAACTAAGCATGAGCTTCGAGTGAGCTTGTTGACAGAGTTCACTGGATGAATGTAACATTTACAGAGGAATTGAAATGCTCCTAGCAGTGCATTTTTCCTATGAGAAACTCACTAGATGCTCACAGAACTGAAGACTACAGACAAAGTCTTTTGCATCTCTCTAGAGGAGCAATGAAAGCATTTCACATTTATTTTGCAAACCATCAACCTAATAATCAGGGTTTTTTCTGTAGAAATTATAACTTGTTTGTAACTGTGTATTGAAAACACCAAGTCATTTAGGTTGCAAGATAAAGCACTTCCAATTTAGAGGATCCCTAGAATCCTAAGTCAGCTTCCTTCATGTAAGTGTTATGATAGCAGCCTTATTTACATATCACATATAATTTTTGCCTCATTTTTGTGTACAAGAGCCACAATTCTCAGGGAATAAGGAAGGTGTTGAATAGTTCTTTTAAAACTTCATTGCCTAGTCTGTAGTCATAGGGCGTACTTACTGTCCACTGTGCCAGCTAGTGTAATCCAAACCTGCACTGCATTTGGAGTTATTTCTTCTTACTGTTTTCAGTGGTATTCTTCATTATAGAATTATCTGAATGCTTCCCAAATGAGTTTTTCTGTATGGAGGGAGCAAAGAGCGTTATCCCCATTTTATAACTGAGAAAGTGTAAATTGGCCGAGCAGTAGTAAGAAGTCAACGTGAGTTAAGACTTATCCTGGCATAGTTTTTATATTTATATCCTCTCAGAGACATTGTCTTTCCTTTTGTTCCTTTTATATTATGTGCAAGGGTAAATAACAATTTTGCTGCCTTGTCTTTCTACCATTTGTTATGTGGCCTTTCTCTATTACACCATTCTTTAGTTGAGCAGTCTCTGCCCTTTCAGTCTTCACACATTGGGATTTCCCTTTACGCCTCCAACATTTTCATATCTGCTCATATCTAGATATTTCTTCTTTAGAATAGTATCTAGATTAAGATACCTAGATGAAGATTTAGAGTGAGATAAAAATTCTGTTTAATTGTCCACTATTAAAAAAAAATAAAAAAGGATGGTTTTAGTTGAAAGATGTCTTTTTAAAGCAAGATAGATTCCACAACATGACTACAACAAGGACAGTATCAGCGCTGACTTACTTGGTCCTAGGACTGAGTCCTTTCAGCTCTAGCAGAGGTTGTCCAGAGAGGTGGTGGATGCACCATCCCTGGAGGCATTCAAGGCCAGGCTGGATGTGGTTCTGGGCAGTCTGGTCTGGTTGAAGATGTCCCTGCTCATTGCAGGGGGGTTGGTCTAGATGAGCTTTTAAGATCCCTTCCGACCTAAACTGCTCTCTGATTCAGTGAATGTGTGTTCTATTAGCCAGGCCTGATGGAGGATACTGGTTAACATTAATTTTGTTGCTGGTGATTTTACGAAGGAAAATTCTGACTGCTAGAAATTAGACTAAGCAAATGGAGCTTAGTTTGGACAGACCACTGCAGGGTGTGAAATGGTCCTTTCCAATGAAAGGGGTTTGATTTAAGCAGTCATGCACCAGCATACAGAATGCATATTCTGTACCTAAGCCACTCGGTGATTTGTGTTTGTTATTCAGACTGGCATTCACTTATGTGAAAACTCTATGTATTTAGATTGGAAACAGTGTTAAAAAATTAACATAAATAGATCAATGCCAGCAGTAGACATATCATACTAAGTAACACAAGATGTGGATTTGGGAGTGCTCCTAGTAAGGTGGATCAGTGGGCTCCTGCAGCCAGGGCTAAGCATGCTATTGATAGCAGTTACAGAACGGCATTCACAAGTGTGAAAATTCAACACAGGGCCTTACCATATGGGGTTATCTAGGAGCAGCAAAGTCCTTGAGCAACTGTAGAGTTTTCAGTGATGGGCCTTCCTAGGATATTTTTGCAATGGCTATTCTTTTCCAACATAGTAAAAATTTGGGTACTGAATCATGCTTTGGTGTCCTGTCACCATGCATTGCTGTGATCACATGGTGGCTAATGGTGCATGGTCTGAGTGCGCGTACAGTTCCAAACAGATCAACTCCTAAACTGATAGGCAGTATAATGAGAAACTCCTGCTGACAGCAGGTATTTCTATTTTATCAGAGAATAATTCACTGAGTAGATAATTGGTGAATTCCCAATGGGAAAAAACTTGATTCTGTCTGAACATAGGTTACCAAATGTACCACTATAAAATAATTGATTTTGTGATGCATCAAGTAGGGACATAGTTGAGACTATTGAACTTTTCACTTAGGGCCTGAGGGTTGACTTGAACCAAGCTCCCAAAGGTGAAGAAGCAGTGCTTGACATGTGCAGGATTTTGCACTCTTAACAGCCTCTTTAACTTTCATTTTCTCTTACTTTCACCAAGATCTAGATGTGCAGAGTCTCATTACGATGGTTGAGTTGTCATTGGAGATAATCACCAAAGGAATCTGTTATAAAAGGAGGAAAAAAAAAGTATGTCTGGAAAGTCTGAATATTTTTTTTATGCTGTTGTTTTAGTGAAGAGGCTTTGGATGCTGTTAGGAAAGTTACTATAGCTATAGGGCACATTTAATTGCGTTTTAGAAACTTCTTTTAATCCTGTAATAACAAAAAATTAAATCAGTGCTGACATTTTTTTGTTGCCAGAAGAAGGTAGTAAAACGGTAAAGAAATAATTGTTAGTTCTGAGAATATAATTAGCAACTTTAATGCTTTAATCTAAAAAATGCATATTTTGAGCCTGGGTGAATGATTAAAGAAAAGATATTGAAAGCCTTTGAAATTTCTAACTGTTTGTTTTTAATTGTAAATTATGATCACTATAATTAGCTTATTTAGTACATTTATAATGTAAACAAATATGAATATACAGAAGTTCAGTGTTATATTTCAGGGCAAATAAGAGCAGCATTTTGACCCTGGGCTCTATTTATTAAGCCTTTCTTGTTGTGTTTGGCACCACTTCATTCTTTCATGCTGCCTTTTTTGTTTTTTCTCCTTTTATTTCTGGAAGATAAAAGAAAGCCATACATAATACTTGCAGGTCTCTGCTGAGGTCTTAATGCATCTGGAATTATACCGAAGAAAATACAGATAGAAATCTGATCCTTTTTGGGCTCCATTTAACCCTCACTCTGAAGCCTTCTTACAGCTGGAATATTTATCATGTTAAAAAATAAATGCTTCGTGTTTTCTTAAACACTTGTTAATACTGAGTAATTAGATCCACTGGAAGTGGTATTATGTTTCAGGTAGACCTACTTCCGTGGCTGGTTATCTGCAGAAATGCAGTGTATCTGACCCTGGTTGTTCTGTTTCCTGATGATGCATTTTATGTAGCATCCTGGGACTGGATTTCACAACTCTGCTCCTTCCCTGGTACACATCACACAGTAACACCAACAGGAGCTGCTTGGCTACGCTTCCCTGCATGCTAATGGAAACACGTAATGAGTAACAGGATGTTTTCCCCTCACCAAGTTCAAAGATTAAAATTTGGGCTTTAGTCTTACCATTATTTGTACAAAAAGGCATCTTTTGTTGCATTTCCAGAGCTCAGTTATCATGCTGCGACACACTGCATCCAGTTTGATAAGTCGTGGAAAGTTATGATTAGTTAAGCTCCTTATGAATAGAGAAGACTTCCCCAGAGGTTAAAACTGGCCTCTAACTGGAGATTTTAAATCATTGTTGAAGTGTTTTGACTAGGCTGCCTTTGTGTACACTAAACAGTTTAAGGTTACTTTTTAATCCAGTGGCGCCTGTTTTATGATGTACACTTGCTGCGGATTGAGTGTTGTTCTGTTCATCACTGCCAGCTGTCTCCTTGGGATCCTCTAGTAACTAAGTTATTTTATCTCAGAGGAATGAATAGTCAATAACAAGTAAATAATAACCTTTCTGCTGAATTCTCAAGATTTATAAAAGCCACCCTCGTCTTACTGTCATACTTCCCCTACAGTGTAAGCTGTATCATGAGGGTTGCTCTGTTCTTGCACTGTGAGCCTTCGGGAGCTAGATTTGTTTATATCATGAGACAAAGGTAGAAGCGGTACATACTGCAGCCGTGTATTCATATTCTGTGGGTATTTTTTAGCTGAAGGAAGTAAGCCCTGGTTATTACAGCTGTCACAGTGACATCGGGTATTTCAGTATCAGTGATTGCCTTTCCCACCATATGACCCTGATCACTACCGTGCTTCTCTGTCCACTATTAAACTGTGAAAGGTCTTGGCCCTCCAGGTGCTATTTCAAGTCTGAAATAGCAACTTGTCTGTCACTCTCTCTTCCGAACTTCATGCTTAAGAACACAGCAAAACTGTTTAATGTAGTCAGGGTCTTGTATAGCAACAAACACTTTGTGTGTGCTTTCATGGCTGGTGCAGAACAAGGGCAGTAAGTATGCACTGGTTATTAAAAATGGACAAACTTTGATGTGATTTCATTAAAAGTCCAAAACATTGTCGTACAAAATTTCAGATCCAAAGCAGATCTTTACTAAATTTTTCCTTTTGTTTTCACAGCAGGGAACCCAAGCAAAAATGGTTCCTAGAAATCTAATTGAAAGCCCTAAAACTATAAACAACTCTGAAATTGTGTAGTTGAAATGAATGGGACTTCTGATGATGTGCATTTTTCCCTCCTCTGTAAGTACTTTCTTGTGATGAGATTGAAAATCTGCTTAATTTAGGCAACCTGAAAGACCTAGACTTTGCAAATAGATGAGGTCTATGAGGCCTACCTAATTTTTAGGAATAAGGCACTGGGAAAGATTCAAGATAACAGAGCTGGCCCAACTGGTTATTGCTCAGTACATTGTACAAGCTTTGACACAGTGGCTGTCAGATGTTTCCAGCCCTGACTCTTTATCTTTTTTAGCCCTGTATTGTTGTTAAATTCATGTAAACTGGTGTTTGGGGCTTGACAGCCAAGAGCTAGGGTTTGTATGCTGAAATTCAGCTGTATCTGGATTGTACCAGAAATTAAGTAGATGCAATACCAGAGTAATAAAGAGATTGGATACTTTTGTGTGGAATGCTTCTGGTCGCCTTTGCCAAGGTAGTGCTGAGTTTCTTACAGTGCCCCCTGTGAACAGGATCTATAACAAACACGGCTGCAGCATGTTAGATTGGAAAATGTTTTACTTTGAAATGGAACTATCCATGTTTTCCTACCCTGTGTGATATATTCTGGATTGCAAATACCATTTTTTGTCATATGAAAGGTCCTCTCTTCATGTTTTGTCAGAAACAACTCTCCATTTGTAACAATATACAGTGTGTGTACATGAATGCATAACGTATCTATTATGTATACATGTAAAAACAAATGTGTAGCCTCATATCTCATGTTGAGCCTTACAAAATTTTATATAGTGTAAACAAAAGTTATGAAGCTATATATATATAAAGTTAAAAGGTTTAAATGCAGTTCTGCTTATGTTAGTGGAAAACCAGAATAGAAATTGTCAGTAGAGTACTTTTGGAGTCTTGTCATGACTTTGAATGTGGAAAGCAAGACAGACAGGGATTTAGAGCCGATGCGAAGAGACAAAGAGAGGAGATAGGGGATGAATTCCTGAGCAAAAACCTTAAAAACAAATGTAAAAAATAGGAAAATGAAGGTGGATCCACTCTGAGCACGCTTGACATTAACTTGTAACAGGTAAATTAAAAACCACATCTCTGTTGAATAAAGGGACACAGACCAAGCCAACTGGATATAGAAAAATCTTGTTGCCCTTCTGTGGAATACCCACAATAGCTGAATGTTTTCTGTGCATCCGTGATCTGTTCGAAATCTGGATCTGCGCTGCTTCTTGTACACAATATTTACTGTAATCGGAGACGTAAAGCAACCAGAACTTTTTTGGGGCTAGAGGTGGGATGATGTGGTTCTACCAGTCCTTCCAGATCCTAACATTTGAAGATAAAAACTCATCAGTTTATGTTTGTTTTCTTTTAAAACAGTTGCTAAAATTTGTCAGTCATTTGTCTGTGGACAAACCCTGGATTTGATGCTGCCATTGGCACTTCAGGGATGAAAGGCTTTGAATGTCATGCTCTCTAGAGTATAACTCTGCACTTGTTCATTTTCTCTTAGGAGATTTGGATGTGGTGTTGCAAAGCCTTGGTCTTCACTGTGCTCATAGGCTTTTCACAGTGATTATGAGAGGGGTCCTAAAATGATACTGTAATTACCATTATTCATAGTAATGACTTATTAGTAAAAATTGCTAATAATCTTAACAAACCCCTAAGGACAAATCCTGTAGGTGGAAGCCACAGGTGGGTTCATTGTAACAGAGAGACTTGTTCCTTCTGCCGACTTTGTAATAAAATAATGAATTCCCAGCTTTTTTCAAGGGTGATGAAGAGATTTCAGGAGAGAATTCTCTCAAACTGACATGCTTTGCCCACCTGAAAGGCCCCAAACATGAAGAGTGGAAGGATGAACTGGTCTTTGTCCTGGCTCCTGCGAATAATTCAAGCAGCAAATATAACTTATTTCCATCCAGCCTCCTGTCTCCCCCTTAGGTTTTCTGTATCTTAATTTTCATGGCCTTTTGTGTTTTCATAAGGCTGTAGAGTATGTGGTAGACAACAAATATAGTATACATAGCTTGGAGGACAACATGTTAGTTACCAGAAAGTTCACAGAAGACTTCTTTCTCGCAGGATATGTATGCGTGTGTGAACTGAGGAGAATGCTTAAAGCTATGTACAAAGGACAAAGTAGAGGGTAGCCTGCCTTCAGTTAAGGGGGGAAACTTTGTGAGCAGGTAGGGAAATGGTATATTGCTTTTAATAAGTTTAGTTTTTAAACTTACTAGTAAAATGTAGGATATGTCTGTTATCCCATTATACACCCATGAGGATGGAGACAGAACAGTCTCTTCCCTAGTTTAAGAACTGAGGATTAGAACTAGATGATCTTTAAGGTCCCTTCCAACCCAAACCATTCCATGACTCTGTGTTGCCAAATATGCATTTTAGGTATTTATAATCTTAAATTCACTTTAAAGAAATGTGCTCTGGCTGTATTTAGCTATGGCTTTAAAAGAACAACAAGCAAAAGGAACAACATTCCACAGTCATTTAGTCCTTAGACCCAATAACAAAATCCTTAGTCACTTGTACAAGTTCATCGCTACCCAGTGGTTGGTCTGATAAGCAGAATGTGCCTGCAGCTCTGGCATCATGGAGGGTGGAGAAGGGAATCCTCTTCATTGGCAAGGAATGCTCCATGTAGATGAAGTCATGGAATCCTGAACGGTGTGCTCACATTTTTTCAATAAGCGTTTTTCGTCACTACAGAGCTTTATATAACAGCAGTAAAGGCAAGAAAGGAAATTAGAAACACAGCTGAGACTGCATCTAATACTTCATAATGGCCTGAAGTTCTTACTGTTTATTAAAACTAACACCCCTTGTCAGGGTGTTGATCAGAAATTCTCTGCAGTCTTGTCTGTTTGATCCTTTCATTTTCCAAACCACAGATATTTGTTGCCATTTCTTTACTTAGTTTTACATCTAACCCATTGAAACTCAGTTTTTCTAATAATGCTGCATGATAATGCATGATGCTGAATGCATCGAGCCAGCAAACTCATCACTAAACAAATATTTCTGCTCCCAAAGAAAGGGGAACTCAAGTGTAACACAAGCAAAAGTGGTTCAAGGTGGCACCAGAAAGGATGCTTTCAAAAACCTCTGATGTCTGAGGGCTTCATGCATATAGTGCTGTCCACGTGGAGTGTGGGCATAACTTGTTCTAATATACACATTTACCTTTTGTTTCAGCAGCTCCCTGGCTCCGGCACATGCAAACATTTGAATTTCCTGTTGGCTCAGAGGTGAGATTTATAACATTTATTAAAGTTGCTTTTCACTGTGAGTTTACTGGGCAGAAAGCCTAAGAGGGCCTTTTTTTTAAGGGGGTTTAATTGCTAGAATTTACCAGAGGGGTGAACATTATGCTTTTTTCACAGCACAGTTATCCACTAAGATTGCCAGGTGTTGAATTTCCCTAGAGGTTTCCTATTTATTGAAGGAATTCATGAAATACCTATCTATCCAGAGCTGGGGCTCCTGCCATCCCTTTCCCATTCATCATCTTGACTTTGTTACCATCATGGTTGCTTTTGGATTTTGTGATTGACCTGTTCATTTCTGTCCATTCCTCTCCATAAGTGTCCTCCCTCCTCTATGCTTGAGCACCCTGGCCATAAAAGACGGGCCAGGTTTGCCTCAGAACTGAACGCTCCTGAAAGCCTTTTGGTATGGTGTGGCTGCGGGTACAGAGGGACGGTTCGGCATTGGAAGTGTTCCGGTGCTCTCTAGTAGGGTGGGAAGGAAGATGAACAGCAGGCAGGGAAGACAGAATAAGTGGAGGGAAGGGTGAAGAGCAAAGAGGTATTTTGCAGTGTTTCAAATAAAACCCTATAAATAGTCCTTTAAAATCCGTGAATGGACTTCTCAACAGATGGCAGCCCTACTGTCAAGCGAGCCCAAGGCAGGCAGACCATAATTGTTAGCAAGTGTATTGTAAGGGGAATTTACTAATTTACTGATGCAGCAGCCACTTGAATTGAGGAATAAATTGGAATATTTTGGTGCATTTCCTTGGAAAAGTCATCCACTTTTAAGTGTATGTATTGAAATGACAAAGGCTTAAATGGGGGTCTCCTTTGCTAAACAAAAGAAATGCAAATTGCAGTTCAAGATTTATATTATGATAAAAACCGAAACACAAAAGAGACATTATCTTGCAAAAATGTGAAAGTACATTGCTTCATGAGCCTATAATGATATAATGTGATGTTGATGTAGTTAAAGATGTCAGAAGGGAGACAATGACCTTAAAAGTTTAACGCAGACACATTAATATTGATTGATTTTTAAGAGATTGAACAGCAAGAATATATTTATATATAGCCTGGATATTGGATTGTTTGAAAATTTGAGATGAGATACAGAACATTTTGGTCTCGTAATGCTTTAGACCTAACAGCAAGAACATGCTTTAAATGCAGCCATTTGTACTCCAAGAAACTGGATGATGATTTGCCTTGAATTTAGCACACTGTAAGCCCATTTCTCATAAAAATCAGTGGTGTTTGACAAAGCTGGATGATCATTTCTGGCTTAGCCACAAACTCAGGTCTGTTGTGTGAGATGTCACAAAAAATGTAGGGGATGGGGCTTGTTTGTTTGGTTTGGGGCTCTTTCACCCTGTTCTATACATACGTGTGTAGTCTTACAACTGTTTTGTACACACACACATGTGCGTATTCCCATAACACAGTGAGCAGTGTAAAACCTCAGCACCTTCTGGCCTTGTGACTGCGCATCTATCATGTAATTTTTTCTTCCTACTTTTCCCCAAGCTGGGAGAAGAGGTCAATAACACTTCTTATTTGAGTTTAGCCTCATCTTTTATCTGTGTTTATGCCAGCAAAGTCACAAAGAAACAAGCCTTGCATTGAGGTGGAAGGTGCTAAATATTGTAGGGTTTTTTTATTCCCTTGAGGCAGTTCATTTTATGATTTCAGGCTGATGAAAGTTACATCTCCTTCACAAGTGAGCTTTACTCTTAATGCAGAAACTTCCACTCTTCAGAGAAATGGAGATGTTGGGCAAGGGTTGCCTCTTAGACCAGGCCACAGATGCTTCAGACACAGGGATTAGGAATTTAACTTGGAAAAACCAGCTGGCAAGAGAGAAGTCTGACTTGTATGAGATGGATCACTGCTGAGAGGTGATCCTGCAGCATTGTACAAGCTGGAGGGTTTCATTGGGGATTGAACCTCAGGAAACATGAGCAGATAAGCGTAAGGCGCAGACCACATTTATAAAATTGAATCATTAGTCTTTTACCTTATTCTCCCCACGTATAAAGTGATAGAAAATCAGTATCTGAAGGAAACAAGAAGCTGAGAACCTGGAGTTCAGCGTAGACATTCTGCATAATACAGAATTCTTGTTTTCAAGAAGCAAAGACAAGAAAAATTATCATGTGGCTGTTTTGCATCCAGATTCCATTTTTTAAAATATATAACCAGAAATAGAAAAAGATGGATGCTTTTGGGGAGAACTGTCAAACAATGAGGTGTCTGGGTGTCGTAGCTGCATCCTATAAACCCCTACTTAGTTTTACCACTGTTAAACCTGCTTTGGCAAATAGCCCTAACAGCCTGTTTAGTAAAGCAGGGAAAGCACAGTGTCTCCAAAGGGCCTGATCTGAGTGAGCATCTGGAATCCCAGAAAGTCAAGAAATTTGAAGGCAGCCAGACTTGATTTAATTATTTTCTACTACAAATCTCATTTCAGGGAATGATTAACGGGAAAAGAGACGTAAATGGCAAAGTCTTGATCAAGGGAGCTGCTGTCAGGGTACCATCTAGATAAATTAGGAAAAGAATGCTCAGGTTTCTGTGAAAGAAGAGTAATGACATTAAGTCAAGATGAAATGGAAAGGAGCAGCATTGCAGGCTGAAAATCATAAAAGACCAGCCTGCCCTGACAAGAAACCCTTAACTGAAAAGTAAGTGGCAATGCTAAGGAACGACTTTCTGTCAGTGCCAGGTCTTGAAGTTACACAGGGCTGAAGATGACCCAGACACCAATTTTCCTCTCTGGGACCTGTCAAGACAAGTGAAGGAGCGTTCTGGAAGCATCTGAAACAGCAGTTGTTAGTAGCAGCTGTACACCCTGCATGTGCTCTGCATCTCATGTGCTCACTTTACCCAGTGAGGATCAATCCCTTCAGTTAAGTCCAAACCATTTCTATCTGGTGGCAAGCAGACAGTGGGTAAAAGGGGAGCGTGAAAGCTGCAGTCAGTCAATGTAGTGCAGAGAGCATGCTCACAAGCAAGCAGGGCTGGCAGTCTGCTGGGAGGAGTGATGGCTGAAATCATGGGGAAACTTTACAAGTGAGCTGGATATATTTGTGCAAAGAGAAATTTCTTAGAAGGTAAGATTTGTCTTGTGCTTCGCCAAGAAGGATTTTAAGAAAGGAAATTAAAAACCCACTGAAACATTTCTGTGGTTAAAAGTGTACTCCTGGAATTCTAGAGTGCTTAAAGCAAATCAAAATGCACCCTTTCTCAGAAAACATTGAATTCTCTTTAAGTATATACTTAGTCTGCTAAGAAACATTAACATTCCAAACTGAAGGAGCAGACCTTCCAGTGCAAGTTTTCTAGCTTCAGGTTTAGATTATATTATAGAGTAGCTTTTCTGCAGCCAAGTACTTAGTGTGATGGGTACTAAAACTGTATGAGATTAGCTAATGTACTTTTCTGTGATGTGCAAAGCGAATGCCAGGCTGCAGCATTGTACCTGACTGCAGTAGCATGAAGTTATGCTTCAACAGTGTTCCATTGTAATGGAGGATTTTGAAGGCAGGGAAGCAGCCTCTGGAGTGTTGCACGTCAGCAAGGAATTATTTGTGAAGGTAGAAAATAGGGGAAGAGTGTGAACTGATGATTAGAACAACTAAATGGGGAGCAGCACAACTTCCAGTATTAATATTACACCCAGCCGTATAACAATAACTAAATGAAGCATGCATTTAAAATTTGGTGAGAAGCTTTTGTACGTTTTAGTTCTGTTTGGCTCAGCGGGTGTGCTGCACTTTAGACTTCAGTCTCCCAGGCTGTCAATCCGACAACTTTCACAAGCACTATATTCACTTAAAAGCTGAAAGAGAAAAATAGAAGGGGGTGATGTTAATAGCACTTAGCACTTATATAGCTTTTTCCTTCATGAAAGTACAGTGCAAACACGAGATAATTAACAAGTACTTTGTCTTGGAGATGCAAATGTGTATCTAAACAACCTTTAAGTAAAGAGAATATAGGCATGTAACACCAATCTGTGCCCAGTTGCACATTTTAAAGGATAAATATTGCAAAGTGGCATTTATGGTATAATTTCTCCCTGTAGTGTGTTGATAAGTCCAGCTTGTGGAAACCAGCGCAGTGTATTTCTGCATGCAGGGCTCCTTAGTTGTGTGAAGAGCTTACTGCAGTAGCTTCAGATTTTATTTGATAAACTGCCTGCTGTAGGAAACCACTGGCAAGTTATACAAGGAGGTGTGTTGTTTGAGTAGAGCCGAAATGTGTAGTTACGTTACACAGATGTGCAGGCAATTCAAACTGTCAACAGCTTGTGAGCAAGTTGCTGTGCCTGCTTCTCTCCATCAGCTCCACCATCTACCCACCTGTGTATTAGGTATTGTGGATCTGGCCCACAAAGTCTTGTACTCTTGGACAGAGAGGCATCCACCTAATCTAGTTCCTCAAAAAGTTCAAAGTCTTAGAAGGTGAGAACAAGAAAGGAGAGATTGAGCTGGCACTGAGAGAACTGAAATCCTTTTGAAGGGCTGAAGGGACAGACATTAAGGGTAAAACTCCAGGTCACAGACTTACCACCTCTCTAGAAAGGAGGAAGAGAAGTGTTGGCAGCTCTGTTTTCAGTGTGCTGCTTTTTCTGCTTCAAATAAAACTGGTGTTTGCAAAGCTGGAGTAGACTCGTAAGTCAATTTGATAATTAAGAAGTTGTTCTGAGCCCTTGAACTAACAAGGGCCATCAGTGCAAATCGGCCAGGATGCAGAGCAAAATCTACTGGGGGAATTGGTCATTTCACTCTCCTCTTCATTCTTAGGCCATTATGACTTTAGGATGGCAAATCTGTCAATTTTGCAATTTCCTGCAGTAATAGAGTTTTGGCAGAAGCTGATGCCTCTGCTGTATTGTACTCATGCACAGTTAGCTAACCAGTGCATGCTCCATTTAAGAGAGGCACAGAAAGCTTCTCAAAGTTACTGCATTATAGTCTGTCTCTCTGTGCTGAGCTCAGCTGCTTGAGAGCAGAGGAGGTGTGAAAAGGCTTGTTAATAAAAGTCTGTTTAGATTTCATTACTGTGAGCAGCCAAATCAAGACACTACAGATCTTGCCAGCCCTCTGAGAATTTCAGTCCTCTCTGGAAATACTTTCTTTCCTGCACTGGATATCTTTCCCAGTTGAACCTTTTACGTGTTGCAAGCAGAGCTCTCCTCTGCTGTCTTTGAAGGGTAGAGAGAATGAAGACTCTCTTCCAATTGTAGAGAATGGTGTGTGAAAGAAGGAGCAGGGTGAGTCTTGTTTCTCCTACTCACATTTACTGAAGAAAAACCATCCAGCTCAGCCTTCTGCTTCCCCCTTTTTGTTTTTAGTACTAGAAAGGGGAACTCCATTTTGCTGCAGGAGGAACAGAGGTGGCTGGCATAGAGAACAGGCTGGAGGTGGCAATCTGGCAGACTGTTGTTGCAGAAATGCCAGGGAAAGGGCATAACTAACGGATTGGGCCATGGGATAGGCAATTATAGGTTGGTTATGTTCCACTTGTAGTTGGGGTTTGAGTCTTGTCAAGCTCTACCATGGCTTTTGCATTGTGCCAAAAGCATCTTACTGACTAGATCTAGGGAAGTCTCCTACCAGGAGTAGGAAGAGAACATGCAAGCTGTAGTTACAGAGTATCTTTGGCTACATGAGGGGCCCTACTCTTTAAGCAATTTGAAGACTTGAGTGATCTTTTTCAGATCACTATGGAAGAAAAATCCTAACCTGTGGCAGACTTGGCGTGTGGTATGGAAGGCCTTTTTTTTCCCTCAGAACGTTAAACCTTTCCACTTTCATCACTGTGATTTCCTTTGTTGTGGTCTTTTAAATGTTCTTCAAGGTATACTTAGATATTTATTAAAGCATTTTAATGCTTAAGTCATGATGAAAGCAGATACAGGTCTTCTAACCATAAATGCTGTTCTTCCTCTCTGTATTGGTATAAACAATCACTTGAATATACCAACTATATATATATATATATATATACAGATGTCAAAACCCAGCTAGTAATAAATGACATGAACTAGTTGCTGGGAAGCTGGGTCAGTCCTCTTCACCATATATTCCTCTGTGTTACACATTATAAATTCAAAGGGAATTACAAAGGTTAATAAATTCTTATTTAACTTGGTTTTTCACTTGTCCACTTGTATTTTCTAAACAAGTCTCAAATTTTACATGATTAATGACCAGATTTAATCAAAAGGAAAACTCTTCAGAGAAGAGCACATTTTAAATAGCATGTTGCCATACCCATACTTTGCATCATTACTGAGTGATAACATAATACAGTTAATGAATACCTTTCTCCTCAGTATAACTTCTTTGACATCACGGGTAGAATTTAGTCCTTTTCATCTTTCGTAATGTCACGGCTTTTGGTGTTATATTCAGTATTTGCAGTACCTATCCCCATTAGGAGAGCCAGAAAGGGTGATACTTCATTTATTCCATCACTGCAATCTTTACTGTAGAGTTACTTAACAATGCCATTTTGTTATATGAAGTGTTTAGTAGTGTAGTCATTGAAGTCAATATAACTTCCACAATTGATTTCAATCAGATGAGGACCGTGTTGACTGTGACTGTGTCACCCCAGTAAAAGATGAACACTGTGCCCTTTTAAGTAATGTATCATACCTGTATTTTTGAGAGATCACTTGTAAAAAATGCCCTGGGAAAGGAGGGGAAGAGAGATGTGCCTGTTAGTGCCAAACTTACCTTCTGAATTCCCTGCTTGCAAGAGAAAAATGTAGACTGTAAGGCATATGCTGTGTATTAATATTTGTTCAAGCTGTCTTCTCATACATTGCCTTTCTGATGCTACACGGTGTTCCCCTGCACTGTTTTCCAGCACAATGGCTAATGTCCTGCTTTGAAAATTATCCATTAAAATTTTATCAATTCTGTGTTTTGGTGAGACAGTATGAGGAAATGCCATTGGAAAATTAGATTCCTCTTTGACATCAGGCGCCCAGTCAGCAATCCAATTGCATGTGTTTCTTCTGAGACATTAGGATTTGATATAATTTTGGGCAGAAAACATTTTAAAATGAAACAATTGAATTTTCTGGATGGTCTTGGGGACCACTTAGCTTAAGAGAATACACTTCCAAATCAAAAGCCTTTCAGTCATTGTAAATATTATTTGGCTGATATTTGCTTTATGTGTAGTAGCAGTTTGAATTTGTATTGAATGTTTGACTGGCTCGTGCTCACATAGATGATGTATGAAATTATGATTTCATATTTTTCTAGTGTTTGCATGGCAAGTGACATCTGGCTGACAGGAACTTGGAGAAATGGGATCCGAAGTGAATCTTGCAGTTATCACAGTATCATATTTATCAACCGGCTTAAGGTTGGTCTGTCTTTGTTTAATGTATGAAACTCACAGCAGTGAATAAGAAACAGCACTATTTGTTGTGAAACTGAGCTGCTTAGAAAATGAAGATCGATGAAGAACAAAAGTTAATGGCATTCTGCATTCTGTTCGTAGAATTAATTTATGTAGACAGTTATGCATTCTGGCTGAAAGACAGTTCTCAACTTGTTTGGAAGGGGTTTTTGCTATTAAACCTTTAAATTTTGGTTAATGTTATAGAATTCATACATACTAAATCACAGAGATAGAGAAGTCTGGAATAAGCTAGTATAGCAGATTGGCACAGTTCTCTTTACATTGTAAGTGTCCAGCTACACAAGTCTAAAGGTAAGTTTAATTCTGATTGCATTATAACTGAAATGTACCTGTTCAAATACTGTCTCCAATCAGACATACCCTAACACTTTTTCATGAAGCTGTTGGCGTGTCATTTGTCTAATGGTGAATTCTATCTTGCTATATATATTATATGCATAATGCAGGTTTTAAAAGTTAGACTATTGTTTAATGGTTCCAAATGTGGTATGAAGACGTATGAGTTTCTTTACTAATATAACTTCAGCCTTTAAAAAACATTTTCAGAATGTATGATGTTTGGGAGGAAGGTCTGCTGTAGTGTTACACAGTAATGACAAAAGCAATACAGGGAAATGTCCAGCCCTGGCAGGGAAGAGGAATTGGCTGTAGTACTCTGCCTGGAAGGGTCTCTTGGATATTCTTTGTCGTCTTTGTATCATTCACCCTCATTGGTCATTAAGACTGTGGACTCTGTGTGGAGAAAACCCACTCCTACAGGATTCCCCTGTTATGGCCCAGCTGTCTTGAGAAGGAAGGAGCATGAGGGCTGTTACACTTACAAATGTGGAGTTCAGAAGAGAAAAGCAAGAATGGTTCTATGGAGATGGTAAGGAGGGTAGGACAGACTGGAAGAGGAAGAATGATAGAGGTCAGACTAAATAATCCAAATATAGTTGTACCTGTACTGCTGCCAAGTGATGTTCTGATCTATGAAGTTATGAAGCTGAGAGTACTCAGCATCTTCCGGGACTTGGACCCTTCTTTTTAACCAGCTTTGAGGTCCAATTCACAGGAAGAAAGAACTGACAGTCATTTTTAAGTCTGCAATTACAAGGTCTGTTTGGGAAACTTAACAAAAAACAAAACAAAAAGGGGCAAGAAGACAAGAAAACGATTAAAAATTGTTCAGAGAGGAGAATTCTATTCCCTAAGTGAACCTCAGGAGGAGCCCTTCTGTTTAGTGATGATAGAGGGAATTTGCCCATCCTCCTTTGTTAGAGATGAGCAGTGTTACTACACTCCACTCCTCACTTTCGCAAATATCTCCAGTCAGTAAAGACTTCCCCATTGCCACACTTGCCTTTCCTAGCAGTCATGGACTTTCATGAACATGTTTTGTACTTGTAGATGAACATCACAAAGTGTTTACCTTGTGTTGGCTACTCTGCAAAGAACTTGTCATGCAGGAAACACTAAGTACCTTATTGCTTGAAAAAAGAAGCCTTAGGTTTTTTGGAGCTTTTCTGAATGGGTCCTATTCCCTGTTGCAATTCCCAGATGTCCTGATGGTTGGTTATAGATGGAGTATTATATATAGCATATTCTGCTTACCTGTTTTCTCTGTTGTCATTTTTTATATTGAGCATGAACCTTTTCTTTGGTTCCTCTAACACTCAAGAGACCTGATGCAAGTCATTCCTAAAACATGCTCTTTTGTCCTTCTACAACGAATGTCTCCAACTCTCCTTGTCTCTTTCAGTTGAGGTGGGCCAGCCCCCATGTCTCAAACATGTATCTTTTCTTACTAAGAGAATCATTTGTATACAAGTATTTTGAACTACTTTGAAACAGGCCTGCAGGTGCTACTGCCTCCTCTAGAGTTAAAAATCACATAAGTCTTCAATGTATTTTTTCACTTCCATTCAGCACTGTGTTGTATTATGCTAAGTAGTACTTCTGTCTCTAGTTCGTGTTATATCAAACAAAGCTGTTCTAGTTTCTTAGCCAATGTTATTTATGCTCTGTGATAATGTATATGACACTTGTATTTGTCTACTTCTCCATCTTACCTAGCCACCCACTCAGATTTTATCAGCTTCTGGTTAAGATTGCTAGACTTCCTGTATGCCAACACAAACAAAAAGCAAGGAAGTAAGTGGTTAAGTCATTCAACACCCCATTTACACTATTCTCTTCAGTGCTCTTTCTCAATCTCAACTACCTCACTTCCAATGTCCACAGTCTGCACATTTCAAGCTTCACCCTGATTACATTAGTTATTTTCTCTTTACTGTTGAAGGCAGTATTTCTTTGGCCTGCTGCATGATTTGATACTTTATCTTGAGTATTTGCACCCCAAACTAAGACATCATCATTAATTGAAAAATAAAAAGTCTGTAAATCATGGGGTTTTTTGCTACATTGCAAGTTCTAAGACTGAAGAAAAACTACCTAGCTGTAGGACTGTCAATGATAAGGCTGAAGATATATGATCTCCATTCTTTGTGTTGAGATGCTTTGGTAGACAGCTTTGGGATAAAATTTCCAAAACTATGTAGAGGTGAAAAGTCTATTGGGGTATTTCTGCTATTTTAAATCCTTTTATTTCATATTTCTATTATTTCATTGTTAGAAATGATAGAATATTAGAAATCTGTCCCTAAACTGAGGCACAATATTCTCTGTTGTACTTACTTTCTGACTAGGTTTAGTCTTTCTATGCTGTACCTTACCTTATTTAGCATTACGATAACAACTGCACTACTGGTCCAATCAGCCAGTGTCTCACTCCACCTGCAGTTAAGATTTGAGTTTCTCTTTGCAAATCTGATGTGGTTATTTATGCTTGGTTTAATATTGGAATTTCTATCAAAGCAGTGGATCATCTTTTTAAGGGCTGAGGGCCTGGGAAACACTTCATTGCATTCTTTAATATTGCCCCTTGTGTGTTGAGCCATTCTGCTTAAT
The DNA here is from genome assembly GCA_002631895.1 of Agapornis roseicollis. Lineage (NCBI taxonomy): Eukaryota > Metazoa > Chordata > Aves > Psittaciformes > Psittacidae > Agapornis > Agapornis roseicollis. The sequence continues at coordinate 13,092 of NDXB01006487.1, read as the reverse complement.
AGTTTGCATTTACAGTCTGTTTCATGGAACAAGGATAGGTTAGACTTTCTCTTGATCTTTCGAACCTTCCTCAGAGTGGGGGGAAGGTCAGATTGGTCAAAGGTCTGATCCCTTTGAAAGTTGGATCTTGGCACTTTCTTCTGTGTGGGTGAAGATGAAAGTGAATGAATGACACTATATTAACAACCTTTCCTTTTCAGGAGGAGATTACTAGCACCTACATGTACAGATACTCTACAGGAACTGAGCTCTCTAGACAATGTTAATGTCAGTTGAAGTACTTGCAAGTGACTTTTGAGGCATTTTTAAGAAGCACTGTGTATATTTGTGCATGTATTGTAAGAGCCAGAGAAAATGTGTTCTCTTTTATTTAAAGACTAAATCTAGTATTAGCTGTGCTCGACTGATGAACTGCCTGAGACATTTCAGTTCAATACAATATCAGACACTGAATACATTTTGTTTAAAGTTCGGTTGTCAGAATGCATCAGGAAGGGAGGAAAAGCATATGGACATGAGCACAGGGATGAAGCCACAAACCTGAGATTTTTCCCTCTTGTTCCCAGCTCTTGCCTCTGGAAGAGTCTTCAGGTTAACAGCAATCCTGAGTTATAGTACCATAATGATAAAAGCACTCCAGAAAAGGTGGAATGGGAAAGAAAGAAGAGAATCCCATAGGGAAGCTGATAAATGAAGTTGTATCTTGTAGTTCACACTTTGTGTTCTCACATTCAGAAAAAGTATAATTGAGACCACTTCCCTAAATGACAAGAGTCCATGTAAAGCTGAATTACAATTGACAGTAAAACATTTTGAAGATACTTCGTCCTTTCCTTGTTATTAACTTTGTTTTCTCTGTTATACCAAAAGCAGTACAAAGATGTAGAAAGAGAGGAAAAGAAGGAAAAGTGACTCTCAGCTCCAGGAAACAAAAGTTATCATTCATTCTGCCAAATGAGGACCTCAAAGTCCAGGCACTAAGAAGAATTTGGACTTGCAATTGGTCATCTGTTACTTTCTTCCCCCTTTTCTCTTGCAGTGTCATCTCCCAACAGATGTTCAAGGTCCAGTTCTCAACCAGTTTATTAAACCCTACTTGTAGCTCTCATTTTCCTTCAGCTTCATTTACCTTCACAAAGTTTGAGGGTAGTTAAGAATGTTGCCTGCTTGAAACATTGCTTTCACTAGTGGCAATACACTAGTGTATTTGAAAGATACATGTCTTTCTGGATTAGAAAAGTTTCTGTTCTTGTCCATGGACATCTTAGATTAGAGAAAACAGGTATGGAAAGACCAGAAAGTCTCTTATACCCCTCTTTTATGCCTAAATGTTGTTACAACACATCTGAAGGTGTTATGGTAACTGATTTTGGTCTAATCTGTTTAACATCTTGGTAGAGTATTTGATTTTTCTCCCCTCTATATTGCGTTTCTGAGGTTGGAGTTCTGTATTCTAATTGTTGAGGGGTTTGTTTTTGTTTATTTTAAATGGTTTTGGTCCATATTAATAAAACGAGACTCTATTTATAGGTTTTTGTTGAGAAGAAATCACTGTGCCTACTCTGCAGGTAATTACATGGCTCTCAAACCAGAATAACATCATGTGGAAGGCTGCCATAATGATGGTAGTAGCTGTGAATTCCAGTGATACTTTTAGGATGGACAGATACTTCCAGGATATATGCAGTTGTTTAGTCCTTGTGTGTGGACTAATGCTTTTCCAAGTCCTCTGTAGAGATAAAATTTGACTCGAAGCTCATCTGAACAGCCTCCTAGTAACAGCTATTTCAAAGTCTAAAATCCTTTAGAAACACACTTTCAGCATCCACAAAGTTGACTTTGGCTCTGCTAGTAGAGGCCCTAACATCTCAGAACACAGAGATCCCATTTCATACGTAAAATAAAATGGGATTTAGATTGTTATGCCCTAACCATAGCCATGTGGTTGGAGACTGATATATTCACATGAGAATGCTTCCCTGCTTTTCTTCTGACAAACAACTCTCTCTTCCTACCAACAACCATTTCAATATAATATATTTTCAGAATATTCTTGCCTTCATTGGCAGACTACAGTGTTTTATGATTGTGTAGCTTTTGTTTCCTTCATGGGTCTATGCTTCCATCAAATTTCATCTAATATCTATTAACATAGATTTTTTTTACAGCATCACATGGCTTCCATATCTCAATATGATGCTCCTCATAATTTATATCTTCCAGTTTGATACTGCTGCATACTTAGAACTTGATTTGTGTTCTGGCATCCTATCTAAAACCAGGATCCTGACAAGAGGCCTGTCGTAGGAAATCATGAACCTCCTTGGGGTGATGGTTTTTCCCCTCTTTTCTCAAAGGAGACCTTTCTGTTGAATTTCTACTCTTCGAGTAGTTCTTTCCAGATACCCAAATCTTCTGTTGTTTGCTTTGGGCATCTTTGCCCTCAGAGCTGCTTTCATGGTATGGTAGGTTGGTTTTCAAAACTAGCTGACTTTGTACATTCAGATCTGCTCGTGCTTTCTTACCCTGTTCCACTCTCCTTGGCTCTCGTGACTGTTTTTCACAGGTCAGTGTTGATGCTGAGTTTCAACATGTTAGAATAAATAACACATCCCACACTCCTACTTTTCTCAAAGGGTCAGCTTCCCAAAAAGAAGAATTGGGTAGTTCTGCAAAGTTCTGGAGGCAATAATGGCACAAATAGTAAGAGGTGTGGGTCATGTTCTGTCCATTTCTTAAACCATGAAGCTCATGCTGCTACGTGAGGCTTCATCCTAGAAACATGACTGTGTTTGTATTTGAAGATGCCCAGAGTACTTGAGCTGCAGCTACTCTGCAAATAAATATACCATGCCTTAACCTTTGAATACTCATGTCCAGAGTTATTTTCTGTGTTGACACAGGTATTTTCTCACCTATATTATAGGTAGCTACTGTAAGAGGCACAACATGGGGAAGAGGGGAAAACCAGAAAATATGTGTGACTTTTATAAATTAGACTGGAAAAAAGTAAAAAGTAATGAAAAATGGAAAAAACCCAAAACAAAACAAAGCCTGGGAAGCCATTGCTTGTTTTTCAGGTTCTGGTTTTTGTTTTCTGTTTGTTGGTTGTTGTTTTGTTGTTTTTTTTTTTAATATATATATGTATATATATAGATGTATATATATATATCTCCACAATATATATATTGTGGATAGATATACTCTTAGTCAGCAGTGGCTGGTGTATGTACTTTGTTTCCACTGGGGCAGCTTCAGGTTTAGAACTAGATAGAACAATTTGTATTGCAAATGCGTAGTATGGGTGTTTTGGCAGACTTGTACAAACTTGAGTGTCCAGCATTAGGCATCAGATGCAAATATGTATGGTAATAGAGTTACAATATTCTGCTGTGAGCATCCAAGCAGGCTGTGTTACTACTCTAGCTTTTGGACACAAATGCTCCTGTGGGGGCAGAACTGCCCTGTTAACTACTGGCAAAAGTTTCCAAGTACATTAATGTCACTTGAAGCCCTGTGCAGAAACAAAAGCTCTCTCAAGGTATTTATTTAGTTAATTTTCTTCAGTTTCAGAACTGATGTGTTCTGCTGAGATGTACTTTTAAGGGTTTTGATGGTTCTTATCTTATTGGTTAGCCCTGTTGTTGGTTAGTAAGTTGGTAATTCATGTAGCATTAAATAAAAGCAGTATATGCAAGGTTTATGTTTGTACATGCACACATATATACATGTGTATCTATATCTATATACTTTTACAATGGCAGGTAGTGACAAGACTTGATGATCTTAGAGGTTGGACTTGATGATCTTAGAGGTCCCTTCCAACCTAGTGATTCTGTGATTCTGTGTGAAGACAAAGGGGAATGGCTCTAAGCTGCCAGAGGGGAGGTTTAGATGAGCTCTTAGCAGAAGTTTTTCTAGATGAGTGTGCCCAGAGAAGCTGTGGCTGCCCCATCCCTGGCAGTGTTCAAGGCCAGGTTGGACACAGGGGCTTGGAGCAGCCTGATCTAGTAGAAGGTGTCCCTGCCTGTGGAACTGGATGAGCTTTAAGGTCCCTTCCAACCCAGACCAGTCTGGGATTCTATGATACGTGTTTATATAGGTAATAACGTGGTTTGGGTTTGGGGATGGTGTGTTTGTGAAAGAATCTGTACAAAAGAAAAACAGAAACCCTCTATTTGCCTGTACACTAGGTCTACAAAGGAACTTCCAGTATGCCTTTTTTCTTGCTATCTTCCAAACGCACTCACTTTTGATCTGGGCATGAGTGTGAATATGTCTCTAGAGTGGCCATACTGCAACAACTGCCCCAAAGCAGGGGCAGTTGATTTGTAAATCAAGCTGAGTTTCCAAGTTCCAACTGCTCTCTATATTGTATTTGAGAAGTAAGGCAGTTTCTGCCTGGACTGGAGGCACTGACCTAGAAAGATAAACAGGGAGCACATGTTCACTGCTTGTGACTTACTGTTTGTGGTTTGCTTTGATAATTTTGGCCTTCATATAGAAGTAGTCACTTGTAGACAACTGGCAATTACCTTTGAGTCTGTGGGTATAATCCATTAATATCCCCTAATTTAATGCAACCATCCAAATCAAACATTCTTCTGTTTTTAAAAAAGCCTGCAGGTAATGGAAGCTTCAGAACGTTCATATTTGTAGTGTTACAGTAGGAGAGTCTGGTAGAGTCCCAAGCTCATATTAATGCCACTTCAAGCTTCTAAGGGAGTATTTTGACTGTTTGCCATTGGCTCTGTTGCTTATGGAAAAGCAAGGAACTAAGTTGGTGCCTGCTGGCTTTTAATATATCTTTTTAGGGGAGGTCAAATCTTGGGCCAAAGAAAATGGGGGAGCCACCCGAGTGTCTGTGCTTAATGACATTAGCAGATGTGTCTAGAGAACAGAAAACTACAGCTATGAAGTCCTACAGATATCCAGCCTGCCTAGTTTACTGTGGAAAATGGTGGCTCTGGTGGGAAGACTTCCTGTGCGTGCAAGTATTCCTGATTGATATGGTAAAGCTTAGGTTTTTCCAATGGCTCTCTTCATTCCTAATTTGAACGATTTTATGCTGTGAGACCTGTGGAATATTGAGCATGGATTTCTTGTGTTATATCAAAAAATGTGTCCATATTTCAGCGAAAATGTAAACCACTTTCTTTCATTCGTCCATGTGAGTTCCATTAATCTGTATTAACAGAGTGTAAGAAATCTCATCAGCAAATTACCTTACAACTGGCAAATAGATACAGAGGGATCCTTAAATCTGTCTTTCTCATCTGGATGTCAGAGTCCATAAAGTGCCTTCCACTGTGATCACTCATACAGACAGATCAAGCCTTAAATGACTTTGGAAAAGGTAGGCTGAGGAAATCAGTTTAACATGGGCTGAGGAGGTTTAAGCAGTGGCATTCTTCTCTCTGCTTTGAATTGCTCCTTTGTGTATTCAGTTTCTAATAACGTGTTACTGGTTTTTATTAATTCTGAATCTTGGCTTACTTAGCTATCTGTAAATCTTGTCTGCTGCATCGTGTTGGTTCTTTTGGGGTACTGCTGCATCCCATTTCTGACAGATAAGAAATTTCTGAAGAACAGTATCATTCTGGTATGAGAGGAAACAACATGGAGGATGTCACTTTTGTGTTTTTCCAGTCTTAATGTTCCCTGCAATGGCAAGAAGGCATCACTAATAAATATAAATTTGATAACCTTGAGAAAGCCTTTTGCTGAGCAGTCTTGATTTTGGATTTGTACTAGTCTAAGAGATTCCATTTGCATATAAAAATCATCTCTCTTATTCCCATCTGTTATATTATTGATTTACATCTTTCAGGTAGCTGTCTGCAGTGGTGCACACAAACATTCATATTTTAATATTGTCATTTTGAGCTGATTTCCTATAGTCTATTGATCATAAACTGTGAAAAATTTAGGATACGTTTTGTCTTCTGTTATAAGTTTATTACAGACTTTGGAAACCAATTGCAAGTGGGTTTTACACTAATGGATGCCTTTATGTTCTTTTTGCTCCCTACTTTTGTGACACTTGATAAATATCACTCTGTAGACCAGTAAATAGTAATTTTGAACTAGCTTAGACCTTGTTGGCTTTGTTTGGATAACTGAGTGTGTGTAGTCATGCACACAGACATTCTGAGTCATAGCCTGCTACCTCAGATGACAATAGCTGAAAATGTTTCTTCCTGATGGCTGGCTGGATCTTGCTCAAGTGGAATCAGTAGGTAGATTTAGCACACTCCTCCTGGTTGGCAAGTACCATCACAGATGGTGTCAATTAGGGCCTTTCATGGCATCCTTGGCTGATGAATCAAATATTGACCTGCAGTCATTGGGACTACCTTCAGAAGATAATGATACATTGGAAATAGATGGAGAGTATCACCTATGCTTTGAAATGTCTGCTAAGTCACATCACTGCAGGGTTTAATTTGAGCTAGTATGTGTTAGGTTCTCCACTAAAACTTGCCTGCTGTGCACAGGTGCAACTCCAAACAATGCAAAACTGGAGTTAGAGCTCAAGCTAATACAGCAAAGGCAAACCCGAGCATGAGTTTGAATTGATGTTTGTCTTAGTAGAAGGCACATACTCTGAAAGACACGCTACCTGGCAATGAGCAGTATGAGACAACCAAGTCAATACTGCTGAAGTCCACCTTGCTTGTCTCTTCATCTGTGAAAATAGCCCTTTTCTTTCTGTTGGTGAATAAAAGAGCATGCTTCTTCTTAAGCTAGAGTACAGGGCAGTGAAATACATCAGCCTCACATTCTAGATGTGCAATCCCTTTCACAGGTCTGAGGAGCTGCTTCATAACAAATGGTTCTGGGTACCATTATATCTAAAGATAGTCAGCAGTTTGGAAGGAGTTAAGAGAATACTAACAAAAAATACTAAGCTGGAATGATGAATGTTCTGTGTAAGGAAAGAGCAAAAGAGATATGAATAGGTTGAAAGACTGAATATCTGGAGAAGCCTCATGGTAGTGACATCTATTAGGCTATAAACATGACCTTCAGTAATCAGGGAAACTGTTATCTTTAATGCTGTTGTCCATAACAGGACTAGATTTGGTCCTGGGTTATTCTGCAGCAAAACTACTCATGTGATTTAAACCCAGACAGATCACCAGGAGCTGAAACTTCATTTTACTACACTTGATGAATTGGTGAAGGCTTGTGATATATGGCCCTAAGGCACTAAGTCCTTGCCTTTCCATTTGGTACTTCTAGTAAGAATGGGAGGAAGACCTGCTGTTATACCTCTGTGATGCAGAAAAAGGCAGAGGACTTCATTTCATTATAGCAGTGCTGTGAGCAGGTGAGGAGCTTCAGAAAAACATCTCTAAAAGACTAGTGCTTGAAGAATTAAGCCCATTAAATGGGAAGGAAGGAAGGAAGGAAGGAAGGAGGTCTTTAGCTTGAGAACACAATTGAACACCGCAGTATTAAAGGGTTACTGATCCCATATGCTGACAGCATATTCTGTGTCTTTTTGTTCCTCCATAAGGGAAAGACTGTTTCTTGATCAGAAACTCTTTAAGTGTTTAAGTAGTAAGGGAAACTGAGGCTTGAAGTTGCAGTTGCTGTAGCGTGACATGGTGGAGGCTTAGATCTGAAGGGACAACAGCCACACTCAATGCTGGAGGGTAAGAATACTTTACACTTTCCCTTTGGGAACAGTGGAAGCCCTATTAAAATGAGTTGTTTTATATTTAGACCGAATGAAGCACTCCAGAATTTACTACATGGAACAATCCAGCACTGGAAAGAGAATGCACATAATGACCTAATACTGTAAAGATTATCTATCTCTGTCTCCTGTATATCTGTGAAACAACTGACTTTTGCAAGGTTTGGTTCCAATGCAACCACCAAGAAAACAGCATAAGGAAAGTTTTCTTCATCTTGGCGTGGGTGTAATGTTCCCCTATTTCTTTATAGCAATCCTAATCTAAGTGATCTGAGCACAAAGCCTTCAGATTTAGCTGGGGCAGGTTGCAAACTGCTGAGCCCTGCTAAACATCCTCCTAGCTGCAAAAGGCACAGGGTTCTTAAGCTTTTATTTGAATAGGCGGTAGCTATTATTAAAATAACCTTCAAGTGTTGACTCAAAATCCCTTCACACTTTGCTAAAATTGTCCTGAAATTTCTGTCATTCTCACTAATACGTTTCGTTTTCTGTTCCGCATCCTGTATTGCAGCATTGTGAGAATTCCTCCCTCTTCTGCCTGCTCCATATGCAAAAAATGCTGGTGCCATTTTCCTAAAACAAATAAGTGAAGTGAAATTTTCCCTTTTATCATTTTCTCCGTTCTTATTACAAAGTACATTGCATTTAAAGCTGCCTCTTGTCTATTGTTGTTTAAATGACAAGTTCAGATCAGGTGCTTTAAAAGTTTGCAGGTACAAATGGAAATGTCTTTATAAAGTATTTATAATCGTCTTTGTTTAAATTGTCCTCACACGGAGGAGCAAGGTAAGTGAGGCACAGAGAGCAGTGTCTTGCTAAAAAGCCAGTGTTTTTGTGAAGGGACATGTTCTCATCAAGGACTGAGAAAGTCTCTTTCTCTTTTTGTCTCTTTTTTTTCCCCCTTCAGTATATGAAATATTTACTTGTTAGGCAGTATCAGAAATACCCATTTTCCATAGTGCTGTACCAGCCCAACCCATCAATGTGTTGGTTAATTAAGTGTGACCTAAACCAACTTGACTTGAGCTCTGCATTAAATGCACAAAACCCATTTGAGCTGACCAGCAGCAGAAGTGGTACTCAGAGAAATTGAAAAGGATTTCTCCCAAATGCTTTCTACTTACTTACAGCACTCAAGTAATGGCTGAAGATTAGCATATGACATGACAGATTACATTAAGTCATGTCTTTCCAGTGCTTTATGACAGCACTATCACATTAGCTTCTTAGCACTGGCACATCGAGGCATGCAAATGTTTTCAGACCCTCTTATTCAAATCTACAAGCTGACATGGCAGCCTTGATATGATTATTAGTCATTTGAGAGACTTTAATTCACGTCATCAGATAACAGGTTCTGCTAAAAGGTTAGAGAAACTGTCTGCTTTTAATGAAGCCCTCAAAAAAGACCCTCAAAAACCTCGCTGCTCAGAGAAAGCCTGATTTGACTTTATTGACAAGATCCCCCTAAGAATGAACTTGAGTTGAATAAGTAAGCAGGCATCTAGAGTGAAAAAACACTGACTCCATTTAAAAATTAGACTGAACTGGGTTGAAGTCCTATCTTTCCACCTCCCATTTTGTTTTTCTGGTTTTATCCTAGCTTTAAAGGCAAGGTGCTCTGTCTGGAAAATGTTTTCAGCATATGGCACTGAATAAAGAAGCAATGGGCAAGGACTGGTCTGATATCTTCTTGGCAGACTTTCATTGCTGCCCTGAGTGGAGGGTCAGTGCAGCTTACCACAAGGGATTAGCTGATGGTGTCTTGTCACAAGGAACTGTTCAGCACAGTTCCAGGTTCTGTTTGCACTTGTTTAGTCTGCATCTGTTAACATGACTTCATATTCAGATACTGGTTTATGTTAAAACATGGTGAATCTGCATTCCAATGGAAATATGTTGTAAATTAGTCACCCATGCAGCAGTGGTAACTGGCACAGGCTTTGGTCTGTTTCAGATGGAGGGATGAGTGAGGTGAGAGATTATGGTAGGTAAGGAGGCCTTTACTGTTATAAGGAATGCTTGTTGATAGAGCTGTGATATCTCTTTGCAGAAGATGGTGCCGATCCCAGCCAGCATTTCCCCCCAGGCCAAAGATATGTGTTACAAAGAGAAATGAATCTGAGTTCTTAAAATCCTTTTAACATCAGTATCACAGTGGCCTCTGCATCAGTAGTGTCTAATGTCAATGTGGTACAGACCATGCCAGACTTCAAGAAAGGTATCAGTATATCTATAGCTGCAGCTTGTTGCAGGCTTTTTTTACCTGATCCCTTCTCCTTGCCTTAGGAGGAGGCTGGATCTTGCTTGTAGGCTTTGTAAAGCATCTAGTTTAGAGATCGCTTTGCTTATGCTTTAGACTTCCTGTAGAGCCTTGCTTTGTTTGCCTCTCAGCAATGTGTTAACTTGGAAAGTGATAGAGAAAAGTACTTGGGTTCAGAAACGTAGTGTATTTAACCTGATTGTTGCAGTTAACTTCTGGTTCTGTCCAAGTTCTTTGAGAAGCCACTTCAGATTCCCTAGTATAGGACTCACACTTTGGTTATAAAGACATGCATAGTCTGAGTTTGAGACAAGCAACTGACTGCAGCCAGTTCACCTCAGTGTACAAGACCTGCTTTGTATCACCTTTCAGTGTCACCTCTGTAGCACACGTGCTCCAGTAACTCTGGTTTTGTTCCTTCTGAGTGTAAGCATGCCAGGTCCAAAGCAGCTATATCCTCTCTACCATCTCACTGAATCCTCCCATCTTCATTTGCCTTTGCAAGCAGCAGAGCAAGCAGCTTTGGTCTCAGTGGCCTTCTCGGAATTAACCAGCCTGCTTTCTGCATGTCTTCCAGCTCTTTTTTTAACCTGAGCAAACTTGACTGTTGTAAATACTACCAGTATGCTAGTATAATATACTACCAGTATACTAATACTGATCTGGCTGTACTTCACCCCATTTGCTAGGGGTAAATAGGATGAGCAGCAAGGCAGTAGAGCCTCTTTGATTACTGCTTCTACTGCTACTACCCTCTTTCTCAAGATCTTTTCTGTCCTTGACCACATCTCCTCATCACAAGACTCTTCTTTGCTGGCATGGACCAACAACCTTCTTTAGAGTCTGCTTCACTGATTCCCCATCTCCTCTCACATCCATCTTAAAGTGCATCTTTCAGCCTCTCACTGGATTTATAATCAAGTACATTAATAGATTTATTATACGTTGTCTTTGTGACTGTGTTATGTAATTTAAACTGTTGCTTTATATAACTGTACAATGTTTGTGCCACAATATGTGTAAAGGCTACTGTACAACATGATGACTGTGCTGCAGATTTTTTTGTGTTGTTTTGTCTGAAATGGCAACAAACCCTTCTATTCTGTTATGTCATTGTTCATGGATTCATTTGCAAGACTAAAATGAAATATTTAGCCTTCAGTGTTGCAAGCCCACTGAGATTGAAAATAATTTGGCCTGTTTATGGGACACTTTGGCTACTGGCAATACAGGCAGCTGAAAACAGAGGGGTTTAGAGCAGCTCTGTCGGGTACACCACTGAAGTTTCCTATCTGTGGCAAGAATATAGAGATACAAAATTACAGTAAAAGGCAGGACATAACCATAGCAATAGTTTTTCCTCATCACAGAATAAATGTATGGGCACTCTAACCAGAGGTTATCCTTGAAGTTGTAAACCAGATTAGGTAAAACAAATTAACAGAAAGGTCAATATCCATATACATGTATCTCTGTCAATAGTATGGGTAAGTAAAGATAAAAACATATAATTGAGTTCTCAAAGCATAGGGCAGATCACTCCCCAGAGTGATACTTATGGGATTTGGCATAAACCAGCCTGGCTGAGGGCTGTTTCTTTTAGGTCATCCATCATTTCAGTATGGCTGAGTACTTGCTGTGAGAAGGAAGTTCTATACATCTTTCTCCCGCAGCTCTACTGGCATCAGAAACCTGAAGCAATCTGTTACTGCACTGGGTGTGAAGATCCCATCCTTTGGATCCAGCGCCAGCATCCCTCTGTTGGTGGATGTGTTGGTGCTGGAACAAGCCTCAGGTCCTCAGTCTATGCATTCTGGCCTAATCCTAAACTCAAAATGGCTCCATCCTCATTTATGGGTTGATTTCAGTAGCAGAGGGAAATAACAGTGAATGACTTCCAAACTGGAACTTCTGCTTGCTGTCCCTTCAGCTCCAGTCCCAAGGAGGGTTCAGCATAGCTCCTGACCATACTGCATATCAGACTTGCTTGCATCTCTTCTGTAGGTTTATTTCTGATCCTCATTTGCCTTTTCTGAAGCACACCAAATAGAAGACTGGGATTAGAGAAACACATATTATTTCAGGAGCCCTGCTGAGTCTCTGAAATTTAGCAGATCTGTACTTGCGATTATTTCCATCTTGTAGTTTAATACAAGCTAGAAAATCCATACTGCTTTGCTCCCCTCTGCCTATTTCTTCTGCAAGGAATACTTGTTAATCAATACAGAATCTGCCCCCTCCTTTTCATTACTTCTAGCCTCCTGCCGTACTCATATTCTCTTATACACAGGTTATGAACAATTCCACTGTCTCCAAATTATTGTAAATGTAATTTAGGCTGGAATGCTGGAGAGTGACAAATGCCGGTGAGTTGAGAGGCTTTGTTCACCAGAGGTTGCAATCTCTTGCGACAGTTAACTATGGCTCTAATCTTCATTTGCACTCTCCCAGCCCTGTAACAGATTGCATTTCTCTCACCCTTTCTCTCTGTCTGTGTTATTAATTCTTCACCTTTAAAAAGATTAATACCTTTCAAGAAATGGACTTGTGTGCTGATTCAACTATTCTGAGTGCTAATATATGAAGCCCACAGCACTGAGAGCAGCAGTTTGATATCCACCACCTGATGGACCTTGATGTACAGCCACTGTTATCTCAAGTTTTCATGGTTTGTGAGGCTTAACACTTACTGTACTTGTGTACAAAGGTGCTGCAAGTGGGAATGAAGCAATTGCTTGAGGAGTTAAAAGAACTGCAGGGTAGTTTTAGATCAATCCTACCTGCTAGTTGTACATTTCAATGTTGAAGGGCTGACCTCAGTGCCTGGATTTCTTGTCAACAAAAAAGCTTCCAGTGACCTACATGGGGATCAACACAAATATAAGGTGTGATAACAGGGAATGTCTGAGGTAAGTGGCAGAAATAGCAGTAATCAGTTGAATTTGGCCTGTATCAGAACAGATGATGTTGACTTTACAAGGTATCGTCTCTTTCTTATTCCATGATGCTGTTGCTGATACAAAAGTATTTCAGGTTGTCTCCTGCTGAAGTCACAGAATCCCAGAATCCTAAGGGTTGGAAGGGACCTCGAAAGAACATCCAGTCCAACCCCCCTGCGAGAGCA
>NDXB01006486.1:0-20849 GCA_002631895.1 Agapornis roseicollis | reverse complement strand
CCCTCACCTCAGCCTCTGCTCCCCTCACCTCCCCCGCTCTCCCCCCTCACCTCACCCGCTCTCCCCCCTCACCACAGCCACCGTTGCGGGGCGGCTCTGCCTGCCGCCTGGCCTCTCTCCATTCCAAGGACCGAGCACCGCCGCCCTGTCCACCCTCCCGAGCCATCGCCAGCTTTCCGCCCCCCGTTACCCACCGGCGGCGGCCAGGCTCCACAGCAGGGCACTCAGCAGCGGGACCAGTCCTCCGGCGGCGGCGCGCAGCATCCTCGGCTATCAAAGCAACAGCGTCCCGGCAAGGCTGCAATCGGTGAGCTGCCGGCGGGGCGGTGACTTATATCTGTGTGAGGAGAGGCGGGGACTGCAGCCCGGCGAGGGAGGGAGGGAGGCGGCGGGGCGGCCGGGGTCATGGGGAGCGGGGCTGGCGGAAGCGCTTAGGCAGGGCCGGGTTGAGCAAGAGGAGCGGGGGATTTTCGAGGAAGCCGGCGTTGCTGTAAGGAGAGGGGCACTGGGCACGTTTACCCCGGCGGCTCCGGCCCTGGCACTGTGTCCTCAGGAGCAGCCCACCCGGACATGGTCGCAGCCCGCCTTTTCAGCATGCCCATACACTTGTACCAGCAGTCCCTGCCCCAATGTTAGCCAGAGAATGGAATACTGGTGAAGCGGGGCAATACTTGGTAACCAGCTTCACCCCCCTTGGCTGGCTGTGAAGGGTGCGGGGGCCTAGCACCAGCCTGGCTTGGAAATGAGTGCTCTGGAGGGCACCTGGTCCTGTGGAGGTGATGTTGGGACTCAGTTAACTGAGGTCCTGTAAGTTGTACCTCCCCTCTTGCATAAACCAGGGACATGTTAACCCTTTTCCAACAAGCTTACATTGGAAAGGTGTGTCTTTTTCACAGGTAACAGGGGGTCCGTGTCTGACACAAGGTGGTATTGAATCTCAGCCTGCAGCCTTTGCCACAGGCTCCCTGGCCTCTCTGGTGTATGCATTAGTCTTTCTCACAGTGTCGCCTTTAAGGCACTTTAAGGTTGTGGAGCCGGGGCTTTGACTGCTGTGTTCTCGCCTAATACTCAAGCTCTAGAGGGAGCTCTGTTCGCACTCAGCTCATAGTGATTCTGTGGGGAAGGTGGGAAACAGCCTGTATGGTACAACCTGTAATATAATTAAGGGGAATAGATGCATTTACAGTGTTAAGCTCACTCTTTTTATTTTGATGCTGATTTGTACAATGTTTTGTACCTGGAAATATAGGTAGGAGGCAAAGACTAACAGAGATGTTTTGTATTGAATTGTCTTTAATATTCATAATTGACACATACTTACATGCAAGCAAGCAGTTCTGTCTCATAATGAAGAATAAATACATATAGACCAAACGACAATATCCATTTCAGTCAGAAACTGCTTGAGAATTCCTATGGAGTGTTCCAGGGTGTAACTAAATCCTGCATTTTTTAATTATCAGCATACCTTTACTAAAACCCAGCCTTCTAATTTTCTTGCTTTGCTTTTGACTTAACTTCACTGTCTCTGTGCAGCTGTCTGTCAGCATTACATCAGTCAAAAAGCTCGCATGCTTTTAACTCTGCATGGAGTTGCAGAGTTAAAAGCATGGAGTTGTGTGACAAGATTTTCAAGATGGTGATCTTATAAGATCACAGTTGATTTCCAGAAGACTTTTCGAAGGGAAACAATATTTACTTCTTTAAAGAAAAGAGGTGCTTATAAAGAACTTTAAACTGTCTTCTGGCTCTAATTCCAGTTAATTTTTTTTTGAGTTCTGTCACAAAAGATGGAAAGCAGATCAGTGGTGATTTCCAGTTTTTATGGAGATGATCTCACTATCCCCTTCTCCTACCTATCCTTCTCACTCACCTCTCCTGTCATGACCTCCCACACTTGATATAGGTGGGGAACCCTCCATACCCTGTCCAGACTAACCAGCTTAACTNTAATTTTTTTTTGAGTTCTGTCACAAAAGATGGAAAGCAGATCAGTGGTGATTTCCAGTTTTTATGGAGATGATCTCACTATCCCCTTCTCCTACCTATCCTTCTCACTCACCTCTCCTGTCATGACCTCCCACACTTGATATAGGTGGGGAACCCTCCAGACTAACCAGCTTAACTAGTACTACCTTACTCCAATTTCCAGCAGGCTATTCCATTGTTCACTAACACTAGGCTTTTAGATGTGGCATGAGTGAAGACAACCACCAGTTTGAGTGATGAGAAGCAGAGCCTGAGCAAAAGGATGTGCATAGATCAAGCAATCAAGCAGACCTTGGGGAGCAATGTGTAGTTAAATGACACAGGGTAACCTTATCAAGCTAGCCATTTTGAGGGAAGCAAGTCAAGGGAAAATCTGAAAGCCAGGGGAAAGACAGCATGCCAAGGGGACAGTGTAGCTTGATCAGATTGGTAGGGAAGGGTGTGTTGGACAAGGGAGAAGTGCACAGGTGCAAAATTGCTGCTGTTGCTGCTGCCTCTGCTCTTCTTTTTCACCAAGTCTTGGTGCAGATTGGACCAAAGAACAGGCTCAGCACTGCCTGACTAGAGGCACCAACGAGTGCAGGAGAGAAGAGGAGCCCCATGCTGGCTAACATGGGCTGATGCCTCTGAGCTGGATGTCTACTTAGCAGCTAATGACTTAAGTGTGACATGCTGGTTGCATTTCCTGCCCACTTCAGTGGTATTTCAACAGCTCATTTAAGATAAAAATTTTCCCTCTTATTTCAAATATGTGTTGATACACGCAGGCAAGCATTGTGCTGGCTTAGAGCTCTGGCAATTTCTCTAGAAATTTAGAATTTAGCTTCCATAGTGGAATGTCAAAATGTGGGCATCGACTCTGTACATGTCTCTGATTTAGTCATCTTCTGCTCATTTTACTGTCAGCAGAGAAGAAATTCATTCCTGAGGTGAAATCCATATTTAAAGTCAGATTAATCTATTTAAATATTGAAATAAATGTGGCATTTCTATTGATGGAGGCCAGGATCTTACTATGACTTTTTAGATATGTGAGAGACATGCAAGAGCACAAGCCTGGCTGCATGCTTTAGGTTAGAAGATGACCTCTCTCCTCTCTGTGACTTCTTCACTCTGGTGGACTCTGTGGAATCCAGCTTGCCCACCACCAGAAAGGTTTATTGGATTACAAGCAGATTCTACACATTTTCTTTCTGTGAGAAGTATACCCTGGAACCAACCCACACATTGATGATGGGAGAAGTGAGGGGAAAAGCCAAACTAACCCTGCAAAACTCCATTTCTTTGGAAAGAGATGCATGCATTTATTTTTATCGAGTGATCTGCCAGATCGCTAAACCTTCATATGAGCTACAAAATAGTTTCCTGCTTAGCAAAGCAATTTCAGCATAGTGTTTTCTATACTATCATAGAAGTGGAATGCCTCAGGTGACATCAGTGACAGATCGGTTTCCTTACACTGATAGTTTTGCAAGATTGTAAGTAAAATTTTGTAATGCTAGTGTTTTGAAAGTTTATAGGGCTATAAACCATCCATCTTTCCATGCTAATATAAAATCAATGATGTTATCATGCCCAGTGATGTGAATTTACCTGTGTGAGAAAGATCTGAAATCCCTGGGAGCTTTTTCCAAAGTGAAATTATTCCTGTTCTTTCTCCTTTCATTTGGCTTTTCAGATCTTTGTTTCATTTCTCTCAGTGATCCGTATGTTGTATAATTAATTTACTTATATCATTAATTATAGTTAGTGAGATATAACAAGCTTAGGGAGCAATCTCTAACTTAGTACCTGCTTCTATAAATATCTTAAAAATAGAATAATACAAAAATATCTGAAATAATATAAAAATATCTTAAAAATCAGTATTTTATAAATTTATCTTGTATCAAATATTGTATTATAAATGCACACACAGACTCACAAATACCCCTGTNATTATAGTTAGTGAGATATAACAAGCTTAGGGAGCAATCTCTAACTTAGTACCTGCTTCTATAAATATCTTAAAAATAGAATAATACAAAAATATCTGAAATAATATAAAAATATCTTAAAAATCAGTATTTTATAAATTTATCTTGTATCAAATATTGTATTATAAATGCACACACAGACTTCTAAACATTGTATTTTAGCCATACTATAATTGATACATTTGGTAAATGAAACCACTTTGTTTGGTAGACTATATTTGTATGTAGTGCTAGTAAATAGGCTGTGAAATTCAATAATATACACTGTGTCTACCTGGCATAGGTCTTTGTTCTTTCAATATTTTTCAGTTCCAACTAACTCTTAAAAAGGAAAAGGGTTTTCAAAAGTCTTGAAATGAGAGCAAGTTTACATCAACACTTTCTGCCTGTGCTTGTAAATGCTTTAAAATCAATTAATTTAAATGATATACATCTCCCATTTAGCACTAGAGTATACAGAGAATTTTTTCCCTCTCATGTAGTTCGAATTACAGCATGGGCACCAATAGTCTTTGCTTCTCCACCTTCAGAGGGCTGACTGCTATGTCCTTTCAGTCAGCTTTGTATTCCATCTCAGTACCGCATTTTTCTCCTTCCTGAAGGGTACTAGTTAAGTAGTGTTGCACACTGCAATTTGTATGTTACTACAGCTCACTGTAAGACTTAGCATAGATTACCTCCTTGACTGGAGGCAGCCTTTAAAATGTTGAGAGCTTTCTGTAGAGTGGGAAATGGCTGGTTTGTAAGATTTGCATGTGTCGATCACAATACAGTCTTTAGTTTGAACTTTCAAAGTGTGTATTGCAGTTACTTTAGTGAGCACATAGACGATTGTAATCACTGCAATTTAATATCGTGGAGTTTTTCTTTTGAATGAAGCATGGCAGTGGTACCTAGAATTATATAAAATAGCAGTTAGTCTGTGTGATGAAAGAAAGGTGTTTGTATAGGGATTTTGAAAAGAAATAATGGTATATTGTTCAGAAAAATACAACTAAAGTAATACCTTATTCCTGAATAAAATCATAATGGAAAAAGCACTAAAAGCACACACCTATTGAACTTGGCATAATTGCTCACAATTAAATGAATAATTAGATATCACTGTAAAGTAACATAATTAGAAAAAAAGGGACACATTCATGTAAATCAGACATAATATTTACTGAAATTAGTGTATTTGTGCCCCTAGTGTCAGACTTGACATTTGATTTTAAAGAAACAAAGGAACTATTAAAAGGCTGAAATGTCTCATGAAGCACCACTGGTTACAGCTCAGAGTTCATCATCACGACAAGGAGGAGTGAATTTTACCTTCCAGACACTGTAAGTGAAAGAGAGATTTCGAGTCTTGCTGTTCCCTGATGGCAGTATTGACAAAAGACTGGCAGAGATCTTATCACTTACTAGTTCTCTGTTATTTCAGGTTATTTGTCAACTAAAATCATAGAGGGATAAACATTTTGTCCCTGCTAAAAAAAAAAAAAAGGAAAAGGAGGGACATCACTGTTGCTAACCAGCTTCTTAGATGTCCAGTATAGAGGCAAAGAAACATCTTCAGTTTGATCTAAGGAGAAGGTCTGAAGTGGTTTCCTTGAATATCTATACACTGGTCTTTACACACATACTCATTCTGTCTTTGAATGTCATAAACAACTTAAACTCAGCCAGTCTAGGAACAAGATGATTACATCTTAAACTGGTATGCACTAAGGCATTACATTACTGTGTGTGGAGCAATCATGTAACTGCCAGCACCCAAATGCATTCTTTCACGATACCAGGGGGCTAACAGAGTGCACTTCAACTGACCTGTGTGAATTGATGTGACAGTTAGTAAAGAGTGAGGGGTGAGGAGTAACCAGTATTAATAAATACAGTAACCAGTATTTAGCTAGAAAAGCTGTGTAGTTTGTAACAAAGTACTGAATGTTGAACTCTGAAAGTCTTAAGGATTTTAAAACAATAGTGTCATTGTATTTTGTATTTTAATGCCTTAGGAGTCAAGTTAGGGTTTCTTGTAAAGCATAAATGCTGGCATTCCAAACTGTTAACTTTGACATGTAGCTGTTTGATTAGCTGTGTTTGCAGCTTTGTGAGTGTATTTGAATGGAATGTAAAGTACAGGGAGGAAACATGTTCTTAAGTTGAATGTTTTCCTTAAAACAAAGAAAAACTAAATATGAATAACACTGATCAGTCTGAGTTTCAAATGCTTTTACTCATAAAGAATGTGTACTTTCAGATTATTCTGTTAATATGTAGAGATAGTCTATGTTTTCATGTTTGAAAAACTGATTTTATTAGAGTCTGATTATGATTTTCCTTTCCCATGATATTAAACTTCAAACTAATATCAGATCAGTTTTTGTTTCCTGGTATCAGACCCCATCGTCTAAACCACACTGGGACATACTGACTCCTGCTGAAAAACATCTTGGACTATGTCTCTCTTCTGCCTCCTAATTTGGTTCCTTTTGATCTAAACAGTGTGGTTGGTATGTGATTGATACAACAATTTTAAATTTAGGGGGAAAAGTACCTTTCATATAAAGAGAAAATACTCCTTGTATGTGTAAGATACCTAGACAGTCAAACCCATTCCCCTGTGAGCTTCCAATTGTAAACTTAGACTCCTTGGGACTTTGGTGAACTAGTAGTATGTCTGCAGGTGACAGGTCCCCAGGTTAGTGGAAAATGTGAAATACTCCTACTTAGGTCTTCCAAATTATGCAGATTTCATCACTTTAAAGGTTTTTATGAACTCTAAACTAACTTGAATTTGGACAAAAATCAGAATTATGCACTTTTAAAATAAGATAATGTAGAATAAGATTGAAGAGAAATAAAAGTGCATGTTAAATTAAATTTTTCTGCTCATTCTTGCCTGCAAAACACAGTCCTGTCCTGTCTCTGCACTTTTCCCCCCAGTCTTTCCTGGGTGGCAATAAACTTGACAGAGTCCCTTTAGGTCTCTCAGAAAAAGCTTTGCTTTTAATCTCAGTTTGGGGAGTTTGCTCTCTTCTCTGCAGTCTCCCATTGCTTGCTTTTATTGCAGGCTCTTCTTTGCTGTGCCTCTCACTCATTCTTTTTCTCCCTTTCTCTTTAGCAGATATTGTGTTTATACAAGACACAACAAACTGCCAACAAACAAATGATACAGGAACTGCTGCACCATTAGAACAGAGTGCATTTCTGCAATAAAGATTCCTTTGTAAAAAGAATTCTAAAATTATCTCACATGCTACAGACCCTGAATTTTGTGGTTAATCATTAGTGTATATGCACTTGCTTATCTTTTCCTGTGGGCCATGTGAACCAAAGACTTGTCAGTTCTTAAACAGGTACGTACCAAAATCAAATGATGAAAATTGATGCCTAACAACAGGCATACTTTCTGCATAGGTGCCTTTATGCTGATAAAGGTCAGGATATAGGTTGAGTATCAGCAGAATAACAACTCCCTGCACTAGTAGTACAGTAGTTTTTGATAGATATGGAAAGATTTGAAAAGGTGTAGCTAGATATGTGTATCTTTGCCTTTTCTTGTGAGTAAGCTGTAGCATCTTTGCTGATCTTCTCTTACCCAATACTGCAAGACACTGAAAGCAGATTAACAGTGTGCTGATCAATAAGCTCTTTTTTTTCATGAACAGCCCTGATGGATTTTACTGAAATGCTTTAGAAAAAAAAGAAGCTTCTATTTCTAGATCATCTAATTCTCCTGAAATACTCCTTTATTTTCTCGTTAATTTGGTTGGAGCTTTAAGAGCTTCAGAGTCTTCCAATTAAAACATAAAATCTGGCAAGGCAAACAGGCCCTGGAGCTGCATTTTTCAGATGTTTCACAGGATCCTTTCTTCCCTCTCTCCTCTTATTGTTAGAAGCATGTTTGGTGTAGGCACCTCTTGACATTCAGCAGAGCTTTGAGCTGAGATTGTATAGCCTTGGAATTTTAAAATCTCAGGAGGAATTTGAACCCGAGGTGTTACCTTTTCAGCCCCACAGTACTGCCAGGCAGAAAGAGGTATTTAATGGGGGAGGTGGAATTCCACTGAGGACAGAGCTGGCTGGATTTCACCTTCCAAACGCCACTGATACAGTCTTTGAACACTGACTTTACTTTGAACACTTACAAGTCTGGATATCCAGATTTGACTTTTGTCAAGTCCAAACTATGTTGCCAGAATCTGAAAGATTGCCTCTAATCCATCTGTTCTTAAATATTTCTGAATACTTTATAGCCCCAAACTCTTTAAAAGTTTATTCTCTGTTACTTTGTTTAAGAAGACTGAATGAATTAATTGGGAAGTTACGTGTAGTGGTGTGCAAAATACACAACTGACAGTTTTGATTCTGAAAAGAGGATTTTGGGTTAAGTGTGTAGTGAGAATTTCTTCTTTCATTGCTTGTGCTAATTCCTAAACCTTCATATGATAAAGACTGTGACACTTCCATTTTTTAGGAAAGAAAGGAGGTAGCGCTAGAAACTGGAACACAGACACTTTCTGAATATTAATGTGGGCTGCTTTGCCCATGAATTGACAAATGCATTGCTCAGTGATAAATTTCAGAAAAGAATCTAACAAAAAATACTACTCACAAAAGCTTTTTTATACTACTTGGATGGAATCAGATACTTTGTTGGTCTTAGGCTTGATGGCATAAAAGATGTTAGAAGTTGAAAGAAACTAGCAGAAGTACACAGGGAAGCACATATTCTTGCTGCCAGGAAAGAAACAGGCCAGTTCTGTTGTGCCAGTGCTCAGCACTGTTGACTCCCATTTGAGAAAGGCAGGCAGGGGACCAGCTTTCATTAGTCTCTTTTGCCATTGCTGCTTTCTTTGTCACCCATATCTTATATTCATAGTGTGTCCTAATTTAATTTGGAAAGAAAAGTCTGTTATGTAAAAAGGAACTTGGCAGGTAAAATTGCTGTGGAGTTAAGCTGGCTCTCTAGTTAGTGTCTATAATAGCTCTACATTTCACCTCACTCAGTTGGCAAATAGGATTTGTATTCCACACATTTCCATAGTTGTTGCTCTGCAACCACTTCCCTTATTAGTTGTCTAATTGCTTTCACTCAGCTGGGATCTCCAGCTCCTTTCAGGTCTGTTCCACCAACCCTCCCAGTTCTCTCTGTCAGTACAGAAATGGAAAATAAAAGATACTGTTAAGTACCATGGAGATAGAACTAGCATTACATTATTTTTATATCCCTAACTGTATTTATCCTTCCGAACAATAGTTTCAGGTGGCAGGTTTTGCAATAATTTGCTTTCAGACATGGTGATAATTAATACAGGAAAAATTATGCCAAATATATATTAATTACATCAATTCTTCATTTGATTTTTCCTGTGTAGCTTACTAGTGCCAGATAAGTGAACTGACCTATAACAGCAAGGCTGGAATACGCACACAACCTCAGAGAAAGCCTTTGGTGAGGAAAGTTACAACAGGTCTACCAATATTAGCAAAAGGTTCCAGCATAAATCCAGCTCCACAGTCAAAATATTTATCAGTCCAGAGATTTAATTTTCTCTTCTTGACTTTTTCTTAATGCAAAACCATACACTTGAGTTGGATATACCCAGAGACTCAGCTCCAGCTTTGGAAGTATTCCTGTCACTGCTTTGGAATTATTACACAAAGTAAAATGGCTTCTTTGGGTTTTGTCTTCTTGAAGATGAGTGACCCAATCCTTTACTAGTTTCTCTTCAACAATGCTTTGAGAAGACAGACAGCAAATAAAAGCAAATTGCTTCTATCCTATTTCAGGTTCAGAGATATTCCTTCTACACTGCTAGCTAAATGCTGACATGCATACTACTGAGGCAGATCAAAAGGTATATTCCATTCTTAAAGAGGCATTAATTTTCTCTAGATCTGAGAGTGGCTGTCAGAAGATCTTTCAGTTACAACCTACATTTGGAATTTGAAGCTATGTGGTTCATAGCAAGTTTGAACCCAGGGAACTTGGAATTGAGTTTTAAATCACCTTCTAATTAATTTGCATTTCTTTGTAATCTTTATGCAGTTAGGCAACTCTATTAAAAGGACATATATGCTAATCTTGCTTACACTGGCTATATGACATCTTAAGTTTTATGGAATTAATTTGATGATGGAAAGGAGAAGAAAATCAGGTTCAAGTTATACAAGATTTAGACACACCCATAAGAGCTGTATCTGTCAGTAACAGCATCTGCCTCATTAGCAGGCTTAAAACATACATAAATGGATTTTGTTTTCTTCTTAAGACCAGTACCTCTCTGCAAACGAATTATCAGTAATGATATTTTCTGACAGCCAGCTCAGTGGATACCACAACAATTAGGGTCTATACTCCCAACCTGTTAACCACTGTGAGGTGACAGGGTATGACCATACAGCACAGACTGTGTTGCAGCCTTTCTAAGCCTCATGTTTTCTAGTGTGTGATGTGATGTGATAAAATGCACGCATCCACCTATGCATTTTCACTTTTGCCACCACCTGTAAGGATGCACTGCTACCAGTAAAAGGGAAGGTCTCATTTATTATGGGCTTAATTATGAGTCTTCATTTACTTTGTGGTAGAACCTGATCCAAGGACCAGCTCTTTTCCATTTCCCAAGTGGGTACTTATGTCAACATACATAGTAACGAGGTATTGCCAGATGCCATTTTCAGTTTGACAGATGAGCTTTGTGCAGAATGTCCATTTCAAATGTTCTGCTATTGATACTCTGAAATTCTACAGTACATATTTTAATGTATTTAAAGGACCAAAAGATCTTTCTTGATTGCTCTCAGACCAGCCAGCTCTACTAATCAGTATCAGAGCTGTGTGCTAGGGTTTTGTTTCAAAACTCTGCTGGTTTTGCTTTCCATTTGGTCTCTATTTGAGACCAATTGAACTACTTTTTGTGTGTTTTTTGGAGCAGAAAGGTTCCCTTATGTGTTTCCTCATGTGCAGCACTAGGTGGAAAGTGTATGAGAGAGGCAGATACAGGGATTTTGAAAAAGCGGTGGATATGACTGCAGAAAGAGGGAAGTTTGGAAGCAGAGACTTTTCAGCACATTAGAACTCTTTGTCATGTCCTAATGCAATGCTGGATCCTAATTTAAACTGATCTACATTAAAGGCCTATTACCATTCCCTCTTGTAATCAACATGCTCTCAGAAACACAGCTGCTTATGCAAATACCTAAGTTTTGAACATGAAATTTGCAATTTTTGTTCCGTAGTGTCATATACCCACCTTTTAATGTGTAGATGGCCATACAAGATGTGAGGAATGGAAGAAATGGGCCTGGTTTTATTCATGCTTTTATTATATTTGTGACAGTTGCTTATTTGCTGCATGATTTTATTCCTTCCTTATTTTTACTTCTCTTTACAACTGGCCTTCACACCCTTGTTCTCTTTTCTTAAAAAGGCAGTTTGAAAAAGACATAAATGGAGAACTCCCCATGAATGACATTGTGATTTATAGTTATTTCAAGACACAAAAATAAACTGATATAATTGGAAGACATGAATTCATTGGAATATCTCCAACAGTGACATAATCCACGCGTGGAATCAGTATTATTTAGCTGAAGACTTTCAGGAGTGAACTAGTCATTTGCCTGTGTTCAGTGCTGTGTATAAAGCCAGGAGCTTTCCCCCCCCCCCATTGCTTGACTTCTGGTTTAATAATAATAAACTAAGAAATGCTTTTAGAGATGGAGTTAAATAGAGATAGAGACAAATCAGTGTATTTATCTCACTGCTTTTTGTCTTTCACTCTGCTCCAGACTTAAGCTCTGTTAACAGTGTCATTAGCTCAGTGCCTTCAAAACCTGGAGGCTGAGCTCATGAGTGAATAGTTCTGTACCTAAAATACGTGGGATACAGGGAAAACAGCCATATTTCAGAAGTTGTTTTGCAAGGAATTCTTGGGTTTGAGACAAATTTTGTTTTAAATCACTGGTCTATTAATTCGTAAGGGCTTGAAAATCTATGTGTGATACAACTTTCAACACTCAACCCTTTCATTCTGCAGTTATTACAACAGATAGCTTTGAAGAGCAAACTGATTTACTATACAAAAAACACAGCTAACACCATAATTGGGAATTTCCAGTAACAAATTTGCCCTTATAAAAATGAAACTTTAAACTCAGAAGCATGCGAGTAATTTATAAGTGTAAACAGCTCAAATAATTAATTCTTATATGTTTTAATATTAACTACTTTTAATAAGATGAGATGACTACAGCAGACACTTCTGTGTCTTGGAAAATCCTCTTGGATTTTCCAGGAATCTCTTTAAAGGAATAGCATTCATACTGCACAAGCAGTTAAGGGAGCACTATGGTTGCAAATGGAACGGTGGATCTGACCAGTTGTTGCTGTCTTTGTTAATTTTTCAGGAATGCGATTTCCTGATCTACAGTCTCACATTTATTTAGGGTAAAAACTGGAGGTGAGCATTGCACACACAGGCAAAGACAAGGAGGCAAGTCAGAAAAGAGGGGATGGCTGCTCTCAGCAAGCTCAGTGAGCTCTCCACCATCAACGGGGAGGCAGACACAAGGGCTCCTCTAGCGCAGCATGAGGTCTGTTGTTTCCTGCAGCCTGGTGAAAAAGATTGGCTCAGCATTAACTCCACAGAATCCTCCAGTTAGCAGCCTGCTTACTTGAACCTTGCTTAGGGATTATACGAAACTTTTCCACTGCATGACTTTAACCCGTATGGGGTTGGACACTCACATTGAAAACATAATAAAGGTTATACAATACTCTTTTTTGTTTTCTTTTTCCTTTCTTATTCTGTTTTCTACAACATTTCAGTCTGCTTTTGCTTCAGAGGGTATTTATTTTCCTCCAGATACACTTCTTGACTCCAAGCTTTTCTTTAAAGGATCAATTGGAGTAAGTTTTCAAAGTTTCATCTAAATCTTTGCTTATAAAAGCCTATTTATGTCTACAAAACTCTATTAGTGAGACACTCATGGGCAAACACCTGACATGTACCACTCTGAGGCTCAAATTGTCAAAAGAGCTTTTTTTGTAACAGACATCAAGACCACCTGGAAGAGCAGTAAATCTCATTTGCTTTGCCAGTTAACACCTTTAAGGATAAGAATGAGGGTAATTTCCTTCCCTACTTAAGCAGTAATTCATAAAGGTGGGGGAAAGGGTAGGGATAGGAGGATATTTTTGTTTCTAAAAGACTTGGTTCTCAGCTGGCAGTTTACGTTTTTCTGCTACACATCTCCTCTGTCTTTGAAGTGACCAGGCTGAAGGTTTGTAGCAATTCACTGTGCTTATGCTTTCATTTTTGGGGATGTTACTAACTGGAATTTTGTAGTCCTTGGGATCTGTCTGTATTGTTCCCAACACACTTTATGGCTGAATGTTTGCAATTAGTATTTATAACACATCACTTTTCTTACTCTGTTTTGATATTTTGAAGTTTCTAGTAGTAGGTAAGTACTTACTGTAGTATTATGAATTTAGGTCATGTGTTGAGAAAGGTTTTCATATGAAAACGCTATAAAGAAGGCCTTGCTATTAGGAGTTTCAACACCATTTCCACATTTCAGAGTTCTGATATGCTCCTTACTTTTCTGTTTCTTTCTGCTATATTTGCTAACTTGTGTTTTGAAATGTGGAATAATGTAACACTTGAATCTGGGGAAGAAGAATCTGGGATGATAATTTCATGTCTCTTTGGGGCATGATTTTTATCAGAATCACTTTTCTGTAAGCTGGTGCTAGCTCTTATTTTCCTTCTCTCATTTATTTCTTGAGGAAGTTGATTAAAGTTTGTGTAGCTTCTTAGGTCTAGCTAAGGGAAGGGGCAGCAATGGGGGACTTTTGCTTGGAGGCTGCTTTTATGTAACCTGACTCATCTTCACTATATTGCAAAAGGAAAGGTGGGTTTTTTGAGCAGAAAACTCATGCAGTGGCTAATGAATATCTTAACATTTTAGACACTTTTAACCTTAAAGAAATCTTGCTGGCAGTCCTTAAAAAATGGCTCTTCCTCTGGCCTTGAGTTCAGGAGCAAGTGGTGAAACTGGTAACTATAACTCATGTTACAAAAGGCAAGTATTGCACTGTCATCTCAGTAACACTGCCTGATACTCTTATATGAAGACTGCAATGCACAATGTATTTTGGCCTATTTAAGGCTGCACTGGCATTTCCATCAATTTTCCATAATTTCTGGAATGGAATTAGTAGTTTCCACAGTACATTTATGTGGATTTGGGCCTGTAAATGGCATTTTCAGTTTCCTATGAGCTTTCACATAACAGATAAACCAAAATAATCTCTTCCAAGCATTTTCTATCTGCCAGAGAGAAGTGAAACTCCTTTCTGTAGGAGATGAAGTACCTGAAATGTTCAGAATGGGGAAGGTACAGAAGAGAGGGAGTATACGAAATGGGGATATTTAAATTGGTGAGATGTTACCTCATCATAAAAGAAGTTCACCTGCAGTTATAGAGTCAGACTCCCAATTCTTCTGTGTTTGCAGATGGGTAATATTACACAGTGAGATGGACCTTGTGGCAGTTAATACATGATTAGGATTGTACAGCAATGCAACAAATAGGGTAATAGACTGAAAGTACAGTAAATTAATAAAAGGAAATAATAATTAATTTGCCAATAGCTATTCCAATGGCTGAAGATTTGAAGAAAGCATCCAGTATATACCTTCTGCTATGGCTATTATTAGACCAAGAGGATACAAATCAATGAGGGTAGTAATGGCTTAATAAAGCCTGTACAAGTGAATTAGACAAGAGGAGAATTCAGTCCAGTTCTGGAGGTTACCTGCACTTTTCAATGACCAAACACTGTAATTTTAGACCGTCAGCTGAAAGGTCACTAAAACTTCCTCAAATCAAACTTCTTTTGTCTACTCCCCATAGTTTCATTTCTCTACTTTTCACTTCAGCCAGAGGCTTAAGACTGCTCATCTTTCCTGTTACAGACAAGGAGTGGGAAGCTGGACTTTGTTCTTGTATTGGCTGAATAAAATTGAATAAAAAGAGCTGTTGGGGCTTTAAATGAATGTTATCCTCATGTCCCTGTTTTAAACATTAATTTATGGAAGCATTTCACAGGACAGCCTTCAGTTCCAATATATTTCAAAACAATTAAAACAATTTGGTGCCAAATGTACTAGGGCTGATATCTACAGAAACTCAATTAATAATAAATCCAGTAATAACCCATAATTGTTTACAGTCATTCTTTCTAAAGATTTGGATTAGAATTCTGACTATTAATACCTGTGCAGTTGAATGCTCACTTCAGTTATATAAGTGCTTTTATGGCTGTGTGGGATGGGAAGTAATAATAGAGAACAGTATTGAGACAAATGGAGGTTCTACTGCAGCTAAACCTGTGTGAATGTGTTGTATAGCTATATACATTGATTTTGTACGTGAAATAAGGGGACTTATTGTTTAGGTGAAGCATGATGAAATAAGGTTGTGAAAAGTTGTTCAGGCATTTGATTTGAATGTTTTCTTATTTGTAGCAAATAACCTTTAAGACTGCACTGTGTAAGTTTTATCACAAATCTACTTTCCTTTGAAAAGAGCTCAGTTAGGTGTTGTAATTCCTGTTCTACTGAAAATAAGGGATTATTTCATCTGTCAACTACTTTTTCTTTCTTTCTTTTTTCTTTTTCTTCTTTTTATTTGTCCAGTCTAACTGACAGTTCTGGTTTGCATCCTTTGATGCATTAATCTCTGGTATCTCTTCATTATTTGTGGTAGTCAGAGGATAAAACTTCTATTCTTGGTCCTTTTAACTTTTCTCCCTGTTGGTGTTTAATAAACCACTTTCTCTGATTCATACCAGAATAACAAATGGTGTTTTCAATGCAAACACCTTTCTGCAGAAAGATTATTGCAAGCATGTGTGAAAGGAGCCACAGAAAGATGCTGAAGACCTTAGAACTATGGTTTCCTTTGGGGAGAGAGAAGAGGTGGCAAGCAAGAAACTAGGGAAATCAGAGGAGTTTGCACTGCAGGTACCTTAGATTTATAAGGAGCTTTAATCTCTACACAACTTAAAAAAGTACAGTTCCATCAATATTCATATTTTGAGTAGCACATTGTAAGGACAGAGAAGCAGACTAATTGGCATGCCAAACACAAGAATACAAATGAGATCTAGAACTCTTTCCATTGCTAGGATAAAGATGATGGATAGGGGCACTGATTACAATGTAAATGATTTTTTTAATCAAATATATTTTACTTACCACTATCACCCCTCAGGTATTTTTTTAATGCAGTCAAAGATTGAGATTTCTTTCCTTTACTAAAATATTTTCATTGCATTTACAATACTTTTCAGGCTTTATGTTCATCTATACCATACAAAACTGTGTATGGTCAAGATTACCTGCAACGTGAGAATAATGGCACAGCCCCCAGTTCCCATTTAGTTTTCTGTCATTGCAGAATGTAAATAATGATTGCACAGTGTTCTTGGCTAAAAAGTTCTAGGACATCTGGGTCAATACTCACTCACCAGCCTGTACATATATTCAGGTCAGTGCAAGACAGACCAGGATGAATAGATCTTCTGCCAATAAAAGTATGCAGAGTTAGGAAAAGACTTTAAGAAGTCCTAAAGTATCCTTTTCTAGGAACACTAAAAACCTGCTAAAGGAGATAACTAGTATGCCAGTGGAAGGTACAACCTATGTTTGCCATTCTAGACTATAGGTTTATATCATAGATTTATCCTGCTTATTTCAGTTTTCTGTTGCAGATTGAAATGTATGCTTAATATGACCACTTAAATGAATTTTTATTTGCCTAAAGCAGGACTTCTGACAGATGTGTAGTGGGAATTTAATTTAAATAGCTCAGAAGTTGTGCATCAATGTGAACTACATTAGTCAGCCCCAGGATTTCTTATGGTAAATGGTGAATTTATTTGTTATATACTAGATCTGGTAAATATTTGTCAAACAATACTTCTTAAAGGAGTGACCTGTCTTTAGATGAGATGGCAATGTCACCAGAAAGTTCTGAAGTAACATTGTTAGTCTTCAGTACACAAAGGATTTCAATGGTAAAAGTAGGGCGTTTCTGGGGCCATGGAGACCAGATTAGATGTAAAAGTCTTGCTGCTCAGATTGACAAGGTTTTGTGCTAATCAATTTACAGGTGCTGGCATGGATTAGCAAATCACTCCATGGGCAAAGAAGGAGGAAGCTCTTTCAAATTGGAGGCAAGAGAATAGCACTGTAGGAAAAGAACCTTCCAGGTCAGCTGTTTAGGTCATCTGATGCCCCAAGAGTTGGCAAGACCAGCTGTTGCTGCTAATGCTCTTAATGAAGCTGGATAAAGTCAGTGATTGCAATAGAAGATAAACGAGAGCACCAGTTGGCTTCAATTAGAGATGATATCCTTGATGTTTCAGCAGTTCAGTTGTGAAAACAGTTGTCCTGTGAGCCGGATGAAACATGGTAAAGGGTGAGTAGGAAGCAGGGCTTCTTGGGGTTTTTTTGTTTGCTTGGGCTTATTTGGTTGAAAGCCAGATGGAAGCTGTCCTTCTTCCCTGTTCCAAACAGGCTTCTAAGAGGAAAATCATTCCATGTTTGGTAATAGCTTGGCTGAGAATATTGCAAAAACTCAGAAGGAAGCTTGAATATGCTTGATAGACTTGAAGTGTATTCAAAAGGGACCTTAGCAGTTTAGACTTCCTAATTGATGGCAAGCCAGGTAAGTCAGTGGAATCCCATGGTCAGGTGTACTTTTCCCCTGGACTAATTTTGGCTCACTTTGAAAAGGGGCAGGAGTGATTCTGATTTCTTCAGTATCTGAAATGTGTTTTGTTTCACAAATAATAGTTGTATGTATTAGTTATGTCAAATGGCTAATTTGTAGAAGCACTGGATGTCCAGAAGCATAAGATACAGACAAAAGCTAGATATCTAAATGATAAGCTACATTAGTCTGCCCTAGAGATGTAATGTTACAGAAGAATATTAGCTTTAGCACAGCCTAAATAACTGCACTTGCACTAGGCAATATTCCCGTCTGTTAGGAGGCCAGAGTAGTTTTTCCTATACTTGTCTTAACAATAGCTGTGTGAAGTCATAGATTTTTCTCTAGCTTTCAGGTAATACAGTTTATGTCTCAACAGAAACAGAATTTGTCCTGGCTATAGGATTTCTTCAGGCTTCTGCTTCAAATGAAAAGATCTTATTGTGTTTACCCATTAATAATTTTCCTCAATTTCTCCTATTGGTGCTGGTACTTCCTTGAACATCTCCAAGTAATCCCACTACTATTGTAGGGATTTATTAGTTTTTAAGGGTCTTTTACTACTTTGTTTTTCTCTAATCATCACATAGTACTTAATTTTAACTGTCAGTTGTACTTTCTTGAGGATACCTGTTGTAGCTCCTGAAAGCCCTTTTTCTGACAAATGCAGTGTTCCAGGGGCTTTGTGACTAAGCTGTATCCTTAATAGGAAATAACTTCAACCAATATTACATTTATGGTGTTCCTGATAACCTCTAATGAATCTGAATGTTATCTAGGCTAACGCATCCTGAATGATATTTGAAGTTGTAATCTTGGCATGTTGATTAGATTGAAGACAAAAAATTGTCATCACTAGAAGAAAGACTCTGTATTTGTAGTCAGTAAATCACAGCCAGTTGACTCAAGTGGGATATAGAATCATAGAATAGTTAGGGTTGGAAAGGACCTTAAAAACATCCAGTTCCAACCCCCTGCCATAAGCAGGGACACCTCACACTAAACCATGGCACCCAAGGCTTCATCCAACCTGGCCTTGAACACTGCTAGGGATGGAGCACTCNCTCAAGTGGGATATAGAATCATAGAATAGTTAGGGTTGGAAAGGACCTTAAAATCATCCAGTTCCAACCCCCTGCCATAAGCAGGGACACCTCACACTAAACCATGGCACCCAAGGCTTCATCCAACCTGGCCTTGAACACTGCTAGGGATGGAGCACTCGCAACCTCCCTGGACAACCCATTCCAGTGCCTCAGCACCCTAACAGGAAAGAATTTCTTCCTTAGATCCAATCTAAACCTCTCCTGTTTCAGTTTGAACCCGTTCCCCCTTGTCCTGTCACTGCAGTCCCTAATGAAGAGCCCTCTGCAGCATCCCTGTAGGCCCCCTTCAGATACTGGAAGGCTGCTGTGAGGTCTCCACGCAGCCTTCTCTTCCCCAGGCTGAACAGTCCCAACTCTCCCAGCCTGTCTTCGTATGGGAGATGTTCCAGTCCCCTGATTACCCTCGTCAAAGTAGGCTAAGGCCTAAGGAACTGGTGATCACCTGAAACTAAGTACTAAAGCATGATGCCAAAAGAATGAGCTTGTACCTCACTGCTGCAACAATTCAAATAGACCAATAGGAAATACTCTGCCTTAGTAAGGTAAGAGAAATTTTATTGACTTAATTTAATGCCGGCTGGGATTCATAACCTCAGTGAGACACTTCTGGGTGTGTACTGGTATAATAAATACACATATTCCACTGAAGAGATTAAAAGCTCTTGGCAATAATAAAGAAAACAATCAAGATGGTATTTATTGCTTAATGACACTACTACCTTGCCCTCCAGTGAAAATTGTGACAGACTGTTATAGAGATAAGTATGGGTGTGTGCACAGAGAGTCTTGGTTCATGAGTAGTGCAGGGACATGTCGCAAAGTATAGTGCAGGGACTCAAGAACACCTTTTTCTTCCAGTGACCTCATACTAATGTGTTCTAGACAGACAGGCTAGGCCTTGCCAAATCCATGTGCCACAGCCCTCCTCAGCTTGGGGGCCAGGCTGAGAAATAAGGGCTACTTTCACAGCAGCAAAAAAGCTATGCAACTATCATAGATGGTGTAGTGGGAACTGCTTTATAAAATGCAGCCAAGTCACACCCTAAACACAGACCTGTGTGAATTGTACAGTCTGGCCTAGAATGTCTGGCTGTTGTTTGCTGACTTGGATTCATTCAATGTTTTATTCCGTGGTGGTTGGTTTGCCATGCAGTTCACTATCCTGCTCTCTCCCTCTTTCTTTAGAATTATCTTCTATTGCTTTTTGGCTGTGATCTCCATAGCTAGTGGTATTCTTTACTGTTCTTTCTCGTAAGTATTGCAATTGCTATAGCTGGTCGTGTGTGTGCCCTTCCTCAGAATGCTTTTTCTGTGGGGGATAGGTGAGGGTAGATGATGACTCCAAAAGTCTATCTCCTGTGTGATTTCTCTTGTACATCTTCTACTGGATTGGTAATTCAGATTAACCACAGTAGATAGAATTTAGCTACTTTCATAATGGTATGTAAATATGAGCAGTCCTACCTGCTTATATACCAAATCATAGGGCTTTCATGGTCCCTGGCCTTTTATAGTCATGGAGATGGACTAATTGGGTTTTGCTGTTTGTTTGTAATACAGCTTTCAGATTAGTCATGCGGCAAATAAAAATGGAGTATCTAAGTATCTCACCTCTCCTTACGGTGCTTGAGAGGGGTAATCAGAATTTATCGTGAAATAGAGTCCTGTGGCAACAGTCCAAACCTTATCCAGGCCAATCATAACAAAAAAATGACTTAACATAATCATGCTGGTGATGTAGCTCTTAATTTGCACTGTTGCTTTTGTCTGGAGTACCTAGTGAATTACGTCTTGTTTCAAGTATCTTCCTGTCAAAAGATTATTCGGTGTGGCCTAACTGATCATAGCTGCCAAAGTTCACTGATGATAGTACTTCAAAGACACGTACTGGAAGAAGTCTAATGAATAAGGTTTTATTTATACCACTTTTCCCTTGATTTTGAATTTCATTTTAATCCTGAGTATACTTTCCCTAAAAGGTTTGAAAAACAGGCAA
>NDXB01006485.1:86569-213166 GCA_002631895.1 Agapornis roseicollis | reverse complement strand
CTTTTTTTTCTTTTTTTTTTTTTCCCCTGTATGAATTGGCCAGGAGACACTTTGAGGGCTCATTGATCATGGTGGCGTTTACTTGCTTTGGAGCAAGCCCCCATGAGGCATACTTGTACGGTGCTTCCTACAGTTTATGGACTGTAAAGCATAACTTTCTTTAATCTGCTTCCTGTGCAAACTTGCTGTGGCCAGGTTTTTCCCAGTCTCGGCTTGCTCCTACATCTCCAGTGAAGTGTGAGGATGCAGTGAAACCTATCCTGTCCTTTCTTGAAGGTGATCAGTGAGCGAGGCTTGTTTTATGAGGAGTTGTGCCAAGTTCCTCAAGATGTGTGAGTTTTGGAAACTATGCAGAAATGCCTCTTGCCTCTTAGTCCTGAGCCAGTACTAAGCTCGTATCAGTTCAAGCATTATTTCTTCTTTTTTAATTTGTTATGGAAAGACAAGTTTGTTCTCATCTGTTGCCTCTTGTTGAATTTTTGAGAGATTTCTCTAACTTCACAATTAAGAGAAAGCTGCTTAATTTATCGAGGATTTAAAGAAATGCGACATGCAGTGGCAGAGCTGAGCCTTGGAGTCATGTTGTTTCTTGTCAGAAAGAAAACAGGTTTCACAGTAAATATTCAGGGGCATATACATCCCAGAGCTAAGCTTCAGAGATGCAGTTTGTAGCCATGCCCTGTTTGGGCTGTGGTGTGACCTCTATGCAACCTGTATTGGAAGCTGCCACCAAAGCTTAGTGGGGAAAGCTTGTGGGACCAAGGAGAACTCTGGGGGGTCCCTACTACTGCCCAGGAGTGGGAGGGACAAGCTGAGGTTGAGGAGGAGGATCACGGACCAAATGAACACATCTCTGCCTTTTTAGTGGTTCCTTTTTAGGAACTTGGAATTTTCAGTGTACCTCACATACCAAAGAACAAATATATCATGAAAGACTAATTAATCAGATATATTTTTGTTTCTTTATTATGAGCCTCCTTTTCTGTAGCTCTCAGTTCCCTCAGCTGCTCCTTATATAAGGCTTCTTCTGTAGACCCTTCACCAGCTCTGCTGGACATGCTCCAGTGATTCAATGTCTTTCTCAAAATGAGGAGCCCAGAACTGAACACAGTATTTGAGGTATGGCCTCACCAGTACTGAGTACAGGGGGACAATCACTTCACTGGCCCTGCTCTCTACACTGTTTCTGATACAAGCCAGAATGCCATCAGCCTTCTTGACCACCTGGGCATAAGCTGCTCATGTTCAGCTGATAGTCTATCAGGTTGTCACTTATACTTCTTGCAGACTTGTGATCTCAGCTCAACTTGTTGAGAACAAGTATCTTAAGAAAGTTTGAAGATGCTGAGTTTCTACTATCGTAGTTGAGCTTGTTTCGTGGTCCTTGCATGCAGAAGGTGATTGTTTGGACTGTTCTAGCACTTTCTGCTATAGGCAACAGTCTTGCATAGGAAACAATTGAAAATGAGTGTTACATAAAGAAGGCAGATCAGTTTGAAAGTTTGAGTTGGGTAACAAATCATCTATAAGACATTTGAAGTTAAGTAGCTCTTTGCATGCTTTTGTAGGCATGCGTTTGAAAGCTTGCTTCCCCACTGACTATTTCTATTGTTAAATTGCATCATTGCCTCTTTTAAAAGCTCTGCTTAAAAAGTTCAGAGGTGATGTGGAGGAAAAGAGTTATGATGTTTTCCCCTTCTTTTATTAGGTTGTTAAAAATAAAAACTTGTCACCAGAAATTTTAATCTACTGCTGACAAATGTAAAGCAAAGGCCAATGGATATAAATTGATAAAATTAGGTGACATAACATGAGGGAACTGCAAAACCAGAAAGGAGCGTGATGGTAGGATAAAATGCAGCACAGACAAGTTTAGTCTTAATTTTTGCTAATGGTGGTGTTTTCTTCTGAGTAATGAAAAGAACCTCTTTAATGTATACTTAGCATGAAAATTATGAGATTGTTTATAATAACACAATACAAGTTCACATGGATATATAAAACTGTCTGCTGCTAGTACCAGGGAAACCTTTCCATTTAGTCTAACTTAACTTATTATCATAGAGGAGCAATAAATGCCTTCTAAGCCTAAACGAAGTTTTTTGGGGTTTGCTCTAACACAAGGTTGCACTGAGTATGTTCTGGCAATACTTTATAATTTCTCCTCTAAAAAGAAGGGTGGAGGGCATATCTCTATTCATAACATTCCCTGGCATGAGTGTGTGTTTATGTTTTACTGTCAGAAAATCATGTCTCACGATAGTGCTAGCTGGAATGTCTCTCCATGGTTTAAATGACTAGGCTTTGAATGTTTCAGATATGGATGCACCCTTTCAGTTTATCTTGTTTTCCCACCATTGTTTCTGCTTGGTCAAAAGTAAATCAAAGTCTGAGGAGAAATAACATGGAAATTTGGGACGGTTGAATGGGAACCACAAAAAAGCAGCAGAAGTTTCATAGGAAGTGCCTCAGGGATAGTCTGGAGAGCAAGTTGCAGCGAACATTTTGGGGCTGGAACTGAATGTGAAGAATGATGACAATGGTATCTTTGTCTCTCCGGGGACCAGTGGGGGAAGAGGCATGCAGGGTGTACAGCACAGCAACCCCTAGTAGTAATCAAACCGGCTCTAGGGAGAAGGACTGGAGAG
Source organism: Agapornis roseicollis (assembly GCA_002631895.1). NCBI lineage: Eukaryota > Metazoa > Chordata > Aves > Psittaciformes > Psittacidae > Agapornis > Agapornis roseicollis. Next base: position 210,518 of record NDXB01006485.1, on the reverse strand, counting down.
AAGCAGACTACCTCTCTATGAGCCTTGCTTGCTGCTTGGATGTGGGTCATGAAGATTATGCTTGGTTCCTGGAGGGAAGACAGCCTCTCCAGCAAGGAGATGTCCTCCCAAAACCTGTTCTGGTGCATATGCATCCTGGTGGGCTGTGTCTTGGGGTAAGGAATCTAAGAAGGTGAACCCTCCAACTTCATAACCCAAGTGATATTTAGATCAGGAGAGCTTGTTTCATGGGGGAACCTGAGGATTATTGCCCCATGAACTGTCTGCTAAATTGACATTTCTGTAAGCAGTAAGATTTGATAAGGAACAGCAAGAGAAACCAGATCCCTTCAGTGTTTTTATACTTGACAGCTGATATTTCTCACAGCAGAGACAGAGCTGAATGGTTGCCCTCAGGGCAAAATGATGGACTACTTCAGTGGCGCTGTAGCTCATCCTGTGCAATGAATGAGACTCTTAAAAAATTGAGCTCTCTCCTAGACCTGAATGCAAGACCCCTGGTTATTAATCTGCTGAAGTCAACTGTACAGCTAAAGCTCTAGCAAATAAAGTTAAAATGACTTCATGTACCTAAAGGTAGAATATAATTCTGCTATTGGAAGTGGGTGCCAGGAGAAAAATTAGGCTTGCAAGATTATCAGCAATGTGGTAATTGGTTCTGTTGCCTGCTTTGGGATGCAGGATACTGACAAATGAATTGGAGACAGTGTCATCTGTCTGAAGTGCTCAGGCTCTGATATAGTGTGAAAGAGCTTGTCAGTTTAATATTGTGTGTGACTGTAATGGTTGTCAGACATAAATTGAATGGATTGGGCAGGGAAAAATTATCCACTATTTAAATGTGAGTCCTGGCTCTAGGAAGGTGGCTATCCATAAAGTTTTAATAATATATTAATACTTGTAACAGGGATGTTAGGGATAAATTGCAAGTGCACATGATTATTTTCACCTTTATGTCTGGCATGCTGTTTGATGTGGGCTGAAGGTGTAAATGGATTTCATATCCTACATTTCAGGGGCACTGAAGTCTGAGACTTGTCTGTTCAGTAAATAGTGGACACCAGGTCCTCATTTAATCATTCATGGTGGTACTCAAGTTTCTGCTCAGTTATCTGTCCAACATAAATTGTTGGACCCGACTGCTCTTTTACACTAATACTTCTGATGTGTCTGTTAACTCTAGAAGTCATATGTGCACCACCTAAGTTTGAGGGCGTTGTATTATCAGTTACGAGGCTGTCTGGACTGAATAGAGGTTGCTAGTTACAGTCCTTGAAGATGTGTGATCTCAGGTCAGCCATTCCACCCAGCTGTTCACAAAGTGAGGCTGGTCTTGTATGCTTAAAGTGGAAAGGGAATGGTTGGGAAGAAGGAAATAAATTGATTGTCTAAAAAAAAGCTTGACTTTTAAATCTTCAAGGTACTTCAGACTGTACTGAATCAAAGGCAAAATCCCCAGTAATGAATTCCACAAGGACTTAGGTTCAATTCATCCTTCTGTCTTAGTTACCTAATTGGTTTTCATTGTCTTGTTTCCTGAATGCTTGTTGGCTGGTTACTGCTTTGAGATTTATGGACATGCCTGTTCTTTCCAAGTCAGATACAGGGTAAAAGTTCAGGCAAGAGGCAAGTAGCTCCTGTGGGCTGTATTTGCTCTGTATTCAAGCAAATGTACTGTTGACATTCTATTTTTGCTGAGAGTATCGTGGCATTTTGCTATTACAGGTGCCAAACTGAGGAAGTGTGAAAAATACTGAATGGTATGACCAAGGGAAAAACATTTTCCTCAAATATATGAAAACAGGCAAAGTAAATGTTCTCTGCAGTAGGCCTTAATAATTGTCTTAGATAGGAACAGAAACTAATATCTCTGAAGAGAAGTTTGTCAGAAGTTCCCAAGAACCTCATACTTAAGCTTATTTATTTAGGTAGCTGCCTGTCCTACACAGTCATTATATCTACAGGAAATACCTGACATAATTAGGTAGTTTAATGGGGTTTCTATACAATCCTTCCATCCTATCATGCCCTTCCCTTTGCCAGGGCAAAGCTTCCCAGTCTACTTTTAAGTGCTGAAGGTGTGGGAGTTTGTGCTAATTTATCTGCAGGTAGCATTTGGCAAGTACATGAGAAGACAGTGTGGGTATTTCAGTCTTGCCACTTAATATGACAGTTGAAAATGTATGCTGCTTGTGCTATTTCATGCTTCTCTGTATGAAGTCCCTTATGGTTTCTTATTCATAGTGGTATGGTAATAGTGCTGCGTGAATATAAGTGTGGCTTAATCTTTTGGAATCTTAAAAAAGAAACAAAACCAAAAAACCCAAACAATGAAGCACCGCCAAACCAACCATCCAAAAACCCTTTTGCTCTCCATTTGGAGGGAAGGATTTGGATTTAGCAGCAGAATAGGGAAACAGCTAATTGAACACACAGAGACATATCCAATTCCCACCCTGTACAGACCAGAGTGCTGGTTAGTTTGATTGGTGTATCTAACCCCCAAACTATTAAAATCCAAGTTGCTGGTAAATCCTGTGGTACTAAGCCTAAAGCTTTGGCCACATGATTGAACATTACTAGCTGAGAGATGGGAATTAGCCTAGTTACCAAAATGATTGTGCTTTGCTCAGAAGGCAAGATTTCAAAAGCAGGTCAGGCCAGAAACTTGAAACTTACTTTAATTCAAGATATGCTTCTGGCAATTTCTTTTTCTCATGTGGTCCTATCTATGGCCAGGACTGAATCTTCTTTATACTGCAAGGAAGTTTGAAAGAGAAGCCCATTCCTGTGTTGATGGATAACCTGTGAGGCAGACTTTCTCCCCTATGAATTCATTAAGCTCAGGTTTGATGTAAAGCTGAATCTGAAGTTTGGAGCTTCGGGCTGTTTTGTTTTCATACCTGCTGCTCAGTCTGTGCCTGTTTCTAGCAATCATAGATTCCCTTTTACCTTTACATCAAATGAACAGCTCTTGAAGCTAGAAGTGCTGCTTACTCACACGTGCAAGGACTGTCTGAGCCGAGATTTGGTGAGGTTCAGTCATCTGCTCACTGACTGACCCTGAATGCCTTAAATACTCCTCCCTCCTCTGTAGGTTTCCTTACAGTTGTTGATGGTCTAAAAAGAGCTACGTGAACTTTTTCTCACTGTTAAGGTCGAAGAGTGTTTACATGTTCGTTTCATATACAATAGCCCTATGTAAGGAGGAGCTGTGCTGCTGGGAGGTAGAAGCAATTCCCTCTGCAGTGAACCACTTGGAAAGCAGAGTGGTTTTCATGGAACTGGCAGGATCCTTTTGCTTGCTGCACACTAGGTGCAGTGCTTCAATTCTTTGCCACATAAGAGTAACAATGAACCCTCATCAAAGGTGGGGAAAAAACAGAGCTTGTTTGGCATAAGCTCTCATTGGCCTTAAGACATAAGAGTGTGCCATGACACATCATAGCTGGTCATTCAGCATTACACTGCTCTGAGTGTGCTAGGATGCCCCTGTCTTCATGTTGCCTTTGGCTTCATCTGCAAGATGTGGTTATGCCGTACAGTAGGGTTCATGTTCTTAGTAGCTTGCTACTACTGGTCTCTCTTGAGGTAGAGCTTAGGGTTCTGAGTCTTTTCACCTATGCAGAGAATTAATGAATCATAGAGTCATAGAACGGTTTGGGCTGGAAGGTTGGATCCCTTAAAGATAATCTACTTCAAACTCCCTGCCATGGGCAGGGACACCTTCCGTGAGACCAGGCTGCTCAAAGCCCCGTCCAATCTGGCCTTGAACACTGACAGGGATGAGGCAGCCACAGTTTCTCTGGGCACCCTGTGCCAGTGCTTTGCCACTCGCACAGTGAAGAGCTAACGCTTGCTTTTATGGACTATTTGGCCTTTTAAGAAGGAACTATCTTACATGATGGCAAGAAATAAGTCAGGCATACATTTCTGTCACCCTGAGCAAAAAGCAAAGTTGTGTAAGAAATTAATGTTTTATTTAAATGTGTTTTAATTCTACCAGCTTCCTTTCTGAGCTTGCCTTCCAATTTCAGGGTTGCTGATTTTTATTTAAGCAGTTAAACTTCAGTTCTATGGGAACTCTTTTGAGTAAAAGAAAACTATCATTCACAAGATGTAAACAACTGACTTAGATTGTTCTGTTTTACACCAGTGAAAGGGCAAAAGGCAATTGCAACAGACAAGAAAATCTGCTTTTAACATAAGAAATCTTTCTCCTGTAAAGTTGGTGTCATGGTTTAAACCCAGCCAGTAGCGCAGAACCATGCAGCCGCTCACTCATTCCTCCCCTTCTTCCTCCCTCCTCCCCAGGAGGGATGGGGAGGAGAACTGAAAGAATGTAACTGCCACAGGTTGAGATAAGCACAGTGTAGTAACTAAGGTATAACACAAACCACTGCTGCTGCCACCAATAACAATAATGATAGGGGAAATAACAAGGGAAGAGAATACAACCGCTCACCACCTGCAGAACGATACCCAGCCCGATCTGAGCAGTGATCTGAAACTTCCAGGTAACTGCCCCCACTTTATATAGTCGGCATGATGTGATGTGGTATGGAATACCTCTTTGGCTAGTTTGGGTCACGTGTCCTGTCTTTGCTTCCTCCTGGCTTCCCTTCCTCCCTGGCAGAGCATGAGACTCAGAGTAAACAGAGTTGTTGGTCAGAGCAACCATTACTGAGCAAAAACTGAAAACCATCGGTGTTATCAGTGCTGTTCCCAGGCTGAAAGTCAAAACCACAGCACTGCACCAGCTACTAAGAAGGGGAGAAATGACTGCTACTGCTGAACCCAGGACAGCTGGTCAAGGAGGATCAGAAGTTGCTGAGAGAGGCTGTGAAATCTATTCTTGGGGATATTCAAAACAGAAATGAGCCTGGTCCTGGACAGCTTGTTCTAGCTGACCTGTGTTAAATAGCAGCATTGGCTCACATCACCTCCAGAGGCCTTTTCCAATTTAGTCCTCTGGTGTTTGTGTGGAGGCTGCGACTTTCCCTCTTTAAGTACCTATGTAGGACAAAAAAACATGAAGGAAAAGAAGACTCGGGACTGATGCCCTTTTTTGCTGAAACTTGTAATAATGAATTTCCTGTTCTAGACTATAAAATGTGAAGAGGAATTCTAGGCTTTATAGTATTCTCTGTAAAATTAGGCTGACCTGCATGAACAAGTCTATTAAACACTGTTGTGATCTGCTACACCATGATTCAAGATGGTCTTCATTTTTTTCTTGCATGCTTTCTGTATCTTCTTACCCTGACAATCCTGTTAAAATACATGTATAAAAGCAGGTTCAGCACTTGATTTGGCAGAAGTGCTTCATATGCACGACTTTGAAGTGGCAGCCTCAGCTTAGACCTATGTGCTGTCTGCCTTAAGAGAAAGCTGACATCCTTAAATATCATACATTTTCCCTTTATATAACACATGTAATATGTATGAAATTAATGTACTTTATACAGATGAAGACCAGACTATTTTGGGGATTTTTTTGGCTTACTTTTACAGGCTATTCATTGTATCCTTTCATCTGTAAAGCCACGTGCTCTATAGCTGAAAAATCCAATGATATAAACTTTGGAGTGAAAGGGAAAAAAAAAATAAATACATAAAATAGCTTCCTTGGACATGAAAATCTAAACTCTTCTGTTTTGGGAAATATTAATGTTAAAAATCAAGTGCTGATAGCCACAGTGCTAGTAGAAACCTTTCCGTTTCCAGGAGACCACATCTCTTTCTGAGCCTTTGCAGGAGCAGTAAGATCTGTCCTTCAGGCATCCTTCTCTGAATAGATGTGGCGAAATCAACATGGCTTAACCTGAAACATGGAATAGCATCGGAAAGGGAGAGGTGGACTTCATATACGATGCTTTTAAGGGAAGAAAACTAGTGTTTGAATAGTTCTAATAAATTACAGAGTGGGCAGACTGTAGGTAAGCTGAACATAGTGCAACACTTGTAGCAGCCTTGTGTTTTATAAACTCCTCTTGCAAAAAATGTGTGATTAGCATTTGCGGCAAGAACAGAACCATATCAGCAAAGCCTGACGCAAAGTTGATGCCTTTTTACCCGAAAATTCCCCTAATGGAGTTAAAATTTCCTTAATGCTGCCTTGCAACTTGTTTAACTTGATCTATCACTAGGCTTTAACTCAAGGAGTGGGTCTTTTACCTCATTTGCAACATGTGCAGATACTAGATACTTAAAACTGTGCTCCTTTATTAATGCTAGCAGAAGACTGTGTGTTGTAACAGTAATTTTTGTCCTGCTGCTGAAGAATTGAGCAGCCTCAGTTTAGTGGCTTACAGAAGCTGCAAGTACACAGTCTACATTTCATGCTTTACTGTGGAGTTTAAAATACACTGGAATGCCATTAACCTCAGAACAGAAAGCCAATCTAATTGTCAGCTGGCATAATAGTGATATTCCCATATCCTATAAATAGTTTTCCTTCTGTTCTGCTTTGTTTTGCTACTCGAGATAAGGTGGAATGGAGGTTAAGCTTTGGCTCTGAGTATATTTTTAGCATATTTGGTAAATTAATGCAACAAACAAGTGTAAATAATGAATTTAATGTGCTCTTTGTCAGGGACCAAGCTGCTAGTAAAGAATTTGTGTCTGAGGGTTGGAGTTGTTTCTTCATGTAGATAAAGAAAGCCTTTGCATAATACTGCAGGGGCTGTCATTCTCTGTATTAAAGCCTCTTGCCATGAGTTCTGATTTGGCAGAGGATTTACAATTAATAAAGTGCGGTACACTATCTGATTGTAGCAAGCTTCAACTAAAGGTACTCCGGCAACACTGGCACACAATTATCTGTTTTTCTGAGTTTGTTTTATAGCTTCAAAATGTTGCTTTTGATCTTGTTGCCTTTGAATTAAATTACTATGTTAGAGTTGAATATTTGGGAACATTCCTAGTAGCCAGCTGTAAGATATAGTGTGATGTCAAAACCACTCTTCAGCTAATTAGTTTTCAGAAGTCATTAGGCAGCTTTTTTTTGGGAAATGGATGAGCTTTACTTTTGCTAGGAAAGCAGCAGAAAGGTGTCATAAACCTGGGCATAAGCAGTGGGAGAGTTAAATGTACACAACCAGGTTATCAGAATTTCCAAGGAAAACCTTGCAGAATGGTTTATAAATAGGTTGTTTTGCTTTGTTTTAAGAGAGAAACTCAGGACATGTAGAATTCTGTTTTGAAATAAAGCAGGAGTTAATATCTGCAGAGAAAAAACTAAAAATCCCTAATTGAGAATAACTTTAGCAGTGAGTTCAAATTCAGAACAGAAAGTATGCTTGCAAGGAAGGTGACTTTATGGCATGAAGCAGGTGGAACAAAATGTGAATTAGGCAGGAGTAATGTGAGAGAGAACTGAGATTCTGAGCAAAGAGCTGTGTATATTTACTGGTATTTTGTTACAGTTACCTCATTCTGTTATGAATTGTCCTAAAGGTATCTTGTCTAATGTTTTCAGAGCCACAGATGGTAAGAGGAAACATGCAGCTGGTGAAGGCCTAGGCTTGTGCAAAAGTTGTTCACAAAAGCGAATTGCAGAAAGCACCATACCGTGTTTTGAAAGGTGTTATCTGGATTAGTGTTCTGAAAGTCCACATTAAATATTTATAGTTCCCAAAAATAAAACTGAAAGTTAAATTGCATCACAGCTGTTGCAGCTGTTCCATGTATTCCTAAAGCCTGATGGATACCTTTTCATTTTGATAGCTTTGGCTGTCAAGAATCCTTGCTGCTCTTTGCAGAGTGGAAACACGACTCTCTACGTGGGTCATGCTTCATGTTTAGGTCTCTCTGTAAACGCAGTGGTTTTCTTAAAAACCAAGGGCACTGAAGCTTCTTTAAATCTGGGGTTTGATATGGTTACCCTTTGGGATATATTTAGTGTAAGGGTTTGTACCAGCAGCAGTACACACCTCTCGAAACAAGAATAACAAAACCGACAGGGAAAATCGAAAGTGGGGTCTCCTGTATTGTTCCTGAATTTCCATCCAGAAAATTAAGCTACTGATTTTGAGCTGCCTAGCAATGCAGATTTGTAAGCTTGCTAGTGCTGAAGAGATGCTTTCTTGTCGGACTGCTCAGAGAAAACATACTGTGTAGGGAGAGTTTTCTCTTACCTGTCATGAGTGTTTAGTTTCAGAAGCTAAGCCTTTGAGAAGATGAGCCATCCCCTTCCACTGCGGTTCTTATGGAAGTGTTGATTCTAAAATGTCTCTGGCTTGTGTGACTGTCAGGGAAGGTGTTAGCTGAAAAGGTCGGTGTTTCTCTCTGATCTCTGCTAAACCTGTCTGTATTAGTTTTACCTGGCTAGCAATGGATTGGCAGTTAAAGCAGCTGAAAGAATGGTTCGAATGAAATTTAGTATTCCAGTGTTCCCCAGTAAGAAGAGCCATTACACTAGTTTATTGCTAAATCCAACAGTGACAGCTGTACTAGATGGGCTGTAAAGGTAAGCGTCTGTATAGCATAACTTGTACTTTATTGGTCTTTGCTTCAGTGATATTTTAAGTTTTATGATGTTTCTGGCATTGCCTGAAATGAATTATCCTTTTAGGTTTCTCAACTACTTATTGCTTTTGATGCAAGCACAAAAGATAAGGTGTGTTCTGAGCTGATAGCTTTAAAAAAAAGGCACTGAGAAAATTGAGAAATGCCTCTCAGTTATGTCTTTCTTAATCCATATGATTGCATGGTATGCACCATAAATCATCTCTTAGATAAAACATGGAATGATGCAAAGATGGAAACAAAACTTTGCAGGCAGGAAACTTTGCAGGCTTTCTCAGATCTGGTATTACTCAGAGCCATTTTAGGTCAGTAATGACTGAGTGACATTTTTGTGTTTGTTCTGATGATTGTTTTACAGCAGCTTGTGCCAGACACAGGTGCTGATATCAAAGAGGAGGTAACTTTCAGCCTCTTGTAGGCAATATAACCACAGTTTTTCAGAATGAATAGACAATATAATAAAGAAAGAAGGTACTTTGCTCCTTCTGTCAAGTAATCTTCCCAAGATGCTCTTACAGAACTCATTTGGATTTCTATGCCATCCTTTAGAAGACAAAGACTTCTTCTGGGGTTAAACTGGGATAATTAAGCAAATAATATGCTATGGTTCACTAGTGAAGAGCATGCGGGCAGCTGCCTACTTTGAGAGAGAGAAAATAAACATGGCTTGTATTTACAAACCAAACACTTGCAGGTGCTCTAGAATCGATGATGTCATGGGTGATGGATTTCAAGAGGGATGGACAGGACTGTTAACATTAGAAGGAGGCTAAAAATGCTGGAGGAGAGATCAGTGTGTGTAAATGCTCACTTTACTCCCCCTCTCTAATATTGTTAAAAGATTACAATCATATCCTTCCATTGATCTAAATAAGGATTAGGGGCACTTTTTACATTACAGCACATTTGACATATTTGAAGTGGTCTATCTTATCAGTGAGACTGGGGTTTTTGACAGATTTTTTCCAGACAGGGGTATAATTCACTTGTTTGGTTGCCCTTAGACCACTGTGCTCATGGTTTGGGACTGCTAGTTTTAATAAGGAGCAAGCTAATGATAATGAAGAGGAGGGTGTAAAAGTGCTGGGAAAAGAAACTGAAGAATAGTTACAGTGTTTGACTTATACTATGAAGAGGAGGTTCACCTTTCCAAATGGAAGTTCCTTTCTTGCGTGTCTTAATAGGCTAGGTTTTCTATTTCTCTCAACACAGAGCTAAGCTGTCCCCTCTTGCATCTGTTCTCTGGAGGCTTTCCTGTTGAGAAAACTTGATTATATTAAGTCATCGTCTCTGAGAATGGAAATTCTATGTGTGTTAGTGTCTCTGCCATGCTTGAGTAACAGGCTGTTATGCCTGCAGGCTGTTACTTGTCTACTTGGCTTGTATCAGAGCTGATGGCTGGCTGGCACAGGTGACCCAACCGAACCTCCTCAGAAATAATTCTGTATGACCTTGTATTGCTACTTCAAATGATAGAGGAGCAAGCAACACAAAAAAGAACTAGTTGCTAGTAGTAGTATATTTATTCATCTTAAGTTTCAAACACTTTGAATTCAGTTACTAATAGAAGCTGTTTGGTCTTAAATGCCATCATTAGTTGACCACTTTCAGTTAATTTTAAGCTTCTTGCATAAAATTCAGTTGGTTGAGTGCCCAGCAGAATCAGCAGTTCTGCATACAGTCATTTGCTCATTAAATGTGCTACTTGGTGGGGGTTTTTTATCTGGTCTCTGGGTTGGTAATTTACCCTTGACGTACTGTACAGGTCAGTTCTGTCTTTCCAGGATGCTATCATTATAAATTTAACCAAAGAAGTAAAAAAAATTCAGGGCAAAGCCTCATCCAGTAGTTAAAGCACAGGACTAGGAGTAAGGCCTGCTTAATTCCAGGCTGTAGTGCAATGCAGGTGTTACCATGGTAACTTTTTTAAATCAAAGAAGTATGTGGGTGCATGGATTTCCCCAGCAGAGAGTTGGGAGACCATTAGTTCAGCCCATGTGAGATTCAGGCTCTGAGCTGTTTTGCAACCGCGCTTCTCACTGAAAGCCAAGGCAATTAAGGGCTAAATGAGCATTTGAAAAGTTAATTCATTAATAACACTTATCTTCTGAGCAGTTACTACAAGTGGATTGAATAGTATGTGTAAGGGTGGCGTGATCTGTCCTCATATAAAATAGCAGTGGGGAAAGAAAGTATTTATGAGCATGACCTGAAGATTTAACTGTTTGATTGCCTCTTTATTTCAAATTATTTCTATTCCGTATTTCCTGAAAACTTCCCAGAGTAGCAGCTGTTAAGGGAAGGACTGATATTTCCAAACCTGTGCCATGCAAGAGATTCATGGGCTGCCCAGGCTGGCTTTCAGTCAGTTTTCACTGTGGTTTCAAGCAGAGTTGACACAGGATATGGATGGCCGATGGGAAAGGGCAGCACATCTGTCTTCTGCTGACTTTAACTCTTTAAGCTGTTTGTTTTCAGTGCAATATGAGATTCCTGGCAGATGAAATCTATGTTTGCTTTCCCAGAGCACAGGAAAGCTGGCTCCCTGGCAACTGCTACAGTTTCATTAAGATTTGAGATTTTTAATGGGGGTAGAACATTTTGTACCACTTTCACCGTCACTTGATACCCTGGTGATGAGACCAATGAAACCCAATTCTATTTGTATATATGTATGCCCTGTCCTAAACTGGGATTGCGGGGATTATGTTCTTCAATGTAGCAGCTGGCTATTAAGAAGTTCCTTTCAAAAAGACCACTGCTGTGAATGTTCCCACTGACCTCATGTGCTTGCCCCCTGCAGTGCTCTCTGAAGGCTCTCTCTAAAGCAGGCATAACTGTATTAGAATAATACCTAAGTTTTCCCTGATACTTCAATAACATTTACTGTAGTCTCCCTCCTAAACAAAGGTCAGACCAAGTGAAATCTAGACAGGGGTTATTAATCACACTTGCTAGAGGAGAGCAGAAGAGGAGAACAGAGGAGACAAAACGATACAGAGTCCCCTTACGTGAACTGTCTGTGTCAGGCCATTGAATGAAAATGGTCAGTGATGTGTTAGGAACCTGAGTAATGAGTGGTATGTTTTCAGTTGTTTCAGCTTTCTAGAACGGCTGCATGGTGCAGCTACCATAGAAGATGACCTTTCCTGACACCAAAAGACACCATAAAAAATCAGTCACAAGTCTGCAAATGCTGGGGGAGATGGTTTATAGGACTTGAGGCTGGTAAACACATAAGGTAGAGAGCTGCAGGATGCGAGATGGCTGCTCCTTGCTATTTGCTGGTCACCTGTAAATACATCTTCTGACCCTTCACCATCCCCTTCAAGACTGCCACGTTAAATGTCAAAAGAGGACTTTAAAGCTCAGAGGACTTTTTGAGTATGCAAAATTGTTTGACCACTATATTTTGGGTATTGCAATTTGCTGTGTACTGATCCTAGGACTTGGTTTTTGTCTTGAGTTCCAGTTGTGGTTGCTTGCAATTGGCACAGACTCTGGAACTAAGAAAATGAAATGATGCACAGTGTCCTTCAGGTATCGATACCATTTTAGGGTGGCCAAGATCAGGTTCTAGAAGGGAAGAAGGAGATCTAAGGCTAGGGTATTTTAGGTTATATAGCTCTAGATTAAGAGTCTTGTACGTGTTTTGGTAAAAGATTTAAGCATTACTGTTCCCTTATTAATTAGTACCTGAGTTCTCTGTACCAGTTATGTGTACCTTTTTTCATGTGTCAGGTTTGTTTGCATTGATAATTATCCTTGTTCTGTGTCAATTTTCATACAGTTATAGGACTGAACTTGTTTGAAGTTCAACTAATTACTAGTTAATTGTAAAGGAAATATTTTCCTATGAATATAATCTTTTTGGCAAACATTCATGTGACGAAGACTTGCTGTGGAAACTATTCTGTGTGTCTGGGAAGATCTTACTTTGAAATCCCTTCTTGTTGCTGAAAAAAGGTTTCAGTATTAAGCACAGAAGGCCTGTGGAAATACAAATTTTGCCTAATTATGTGATATTGATAAGTTTTTCTGTACTCCCTGAAAGACTCTTGGGATAAGGCTAAAATTAAGGGCTGTATTTTCAACAGTATCTGAGTAAACCTTACAACCTGTTTGAGGAAACAGGGTATGGTTCTTCATTTTGCATGCACAAGTCACAACTTGAGTTGCAAGGTTTTGATAAATGGGAAATTTTGTTACTGATTTCTTGGGATGGAAACAACTCTGTGATGTCTTTTCTTGCATTATGCTCTTGGTTTTGTTTTCAGTTAGGTCACACTATTATATCAAGGCAAAACTGCATTTTGGCTGGGATCCTGAATGCAGTGTTCTCCCTTTTGTTTGTGATCTGAGGTCTGTAGGAGGCCACTAGAGATGATGGCTGGGAACAAGTGAAAGAGTGCTAGTGCAGAAAGCTATAATGACATAATCAAGCATGGTACTATGATCTGTGAATGTTGGTCGTTCTGGGAGCTGGGACATGGATTGTTACAAGCTCTTTTCTGAGGTTATTTTAAAAGCACATATTGAGGCTGGCAAGGTCTGGGGCAGGTTTGACTCTCTATGGCTTTCAATTGCATGCTGAGTTAAAGGTTAAGAATGCATCAAGAAGCAGTTTTTCTAAGCATAATTTTTTTCTCTCCTTTAACTTATGCTTGACCTCAATGTTAAATACTTTGGTCATCATCTGAATGAATCATATTGTGTAAGACATCAAAAAACATAAAATAGAAGCCTGCAATAGGCTTTGATAGGGTTGGTGAATGTTCTTGAAACTGGGGGGTTGAGCAGAACTGAGCAAAATGATATGATCTCTTTACTGGCAGCAGACATTCTTTCATCAGTCATCACTGTGCTACCCAACTAGGTAACTGAGGTTGCAATTTGCCATTCTTTCTACAAAAGGCCTACTACGCAACTGGACATTGGCAGCTAATGAATTGTAGACTATAACATCTTTCTTCTTTCACATTTGATCTGCTTCCTACCTGTTTGGCAAAAGAGTTTAGACTCGGTATAGCGAAATAATAGCAGGAGAAAGTATTATTCATATGGGAAACAGAGCTGCATAGTTACTTCACATGCTATTACAGCTAGCTTGTCTCTTTACAATTCAAATGTGCTCGAAGGATTAGTTTTTTAAAACCTACAATGAGAAGTGATGGGGACAGTTGAGCAAGTCAAGTGAAATTCAAAAATAAATAATGACAATTTTTTCTTGCTTCTTATACTTCACAGCATCTTTGAAACTTGAAATTGATCACTTTGACAAACCATCTTTAGCAAATAGTTAAGAGTATGCTCATTGTGTGACCATGCTTTATTTCCCTGGATGTACACTGAGTTTATCATTGAATGCATGTTAGTTCTTGAGCTATGATAAAAGTAATTTTTTAGTGGCTTAAGCAATGAACCATATGAGTTTTGAAGGTCTGGGGGAAACCTGGGGGTCTTGGTTTGGATTTTTTACAATGACTTAAAATTAACCATACTTAGGATATAATCTTTTCTTAACCTCAAAGTAATCAAAATGCATGCGGAAAAATGGCGTTTCACATTTTTTGTGGTGTGTTATTATTGCGGAAGTAAAAAATAGACGAGTACCTGGTGGTGCACTAAGGCTGCTTGCTGTGCTGCATGAAATTGCTCATGGTTGTCCTCACTTTATTGCCCTCTCAAATGGCGTGTGGTGATTAATGTGCATTGAGTAGCCATTGGATTATAAAAAAATCTTAACAGGTGATCAAATCAAAGTGTTCAGAAGCCAGGAGTCACTACATAAAAAAGGTGAGGCAGTCTTTCAGCACTGTCATCTCGTAAGTGGTTTTTACTCAGTGCTTGTTACTATCTTCTATTGTCCAATTTGGCTTAAGGCATAGTTTCAGTATGGTTTACAAGGGAAGATTTGGGAAAGCTTTTGAGGCATATCTGTTACAGAAAGTGCATCTTAGTTTTCAGTTTGTACTAAATTGATATTTATTCATTCTACAAAAGTGCTGTTCACGCTGTTCATCCTCTAGCCTAATATAGATGCATCTAGAGATGTTTCATAAACACAGCACTGTCCACAGCAGAGCTCAATGACCCAATGACCTGCTGCATTAACACTTGTTCTGGGCCTTTGCAGTATCTGATAGAAGGGCCTAGATCCCACTATGCTTCATTTCTCTTGTGTCTCAGTTGAGATCAGTGCTGACTGATGACAAGTGGGAGAATAATGTAGTATTGCAAATACTTTTACAATAGCACTGCTTATTTTGCACTCTTTCTGTCTCTAGAAGAGAACGTTCCTTTCAATGCTATATAAAGAAGTGCCATATGTTCATTTTATGTCAAGATCTTATTCTCTCCTAGGTGCTTGACTTGTAGACATAAGGAATCAGAGACCCACATGAGGAATAAGTTGAGAGTATAAATCAGATTGTTCAGTTAGCCCAGGCAATGATTTCTAAAGCAAACTGAAACATGGTGGTGGTTCTCTGCTGGTTGATGTAGTTTTGTTCACTGCATGTTTGGTTGTTTTTTTTTTTGCTGCTGTAGGCTCTATTTCTGCTTTCCCTGTTCTGAAACTTTAAAGATGCCCACAGGTGTTTTTCCATTAGTAAATTGAACGTTTGGGGGAAGAAAAAAATAAGATGAAACAGAGTTCCTGTTGGTTTTTAACCTGCCTCTGCCATAAGGGAAATATAACACGTTTTCAGGTTACTTAGATGTGGAAATTGTTGGCATGTGATGTCCAGCACCTTGTGTAATAAGCAACTCTGCTTCTTTGGCCTTTCATTTTTCATCAGGGAGTCTCAAGTCTTCCTTGCCAGACTGAAATCTGGTGCCCGTGTGATATGTAAACATTTTGTATTGATATTCTGCCATAAATTTGGAACTAAATCAAATGCTGTATTATTGATGTGCCTCAGAGAAAATCCTTATTTTGTCTTAATGTCATGCTTATCAATATACAATTTTTTCCAGTGTATCTTCCATGATTTACAGGTGATGTGAAGCTCTGTATTTGATTTCTTTCTGTATGAACATGATAGAAAAGGAGAGCTTTTGTTTGCTAAAGGTCAGTTTAAATGAAAAAGTTACACTGTTTTGGAGGATTCTTCTTGCACACATGCACTTTTACTGGGTCATATGTGGGTGGCCTGCCCTGATAAAATCAAATATCGGAGTAGGCTGCTTGTGGACTGCTCAGTAAACAGCTCAAGTACTGTGTTTAGAAGTGTCTTAAAAGGCAGTCATGTAACATTTTCTGCTCAGCATATTGCAAAATCTTTGGTAGCTCCTTTTCAATAATCTGCTTGCATTTACTGTCCTGTTACATTTCTGAAGAGTTATTGGAAAGAAGTCTCTCTAGTAACACCTAAAGTATTTATTTTCTCTTGATTTTCTTTTCGTCTTGTGTATCAAAAAGACTGTGACCCATCCTCACCTTAAAGGGCTAGAAAAGCCAGGTTACCAGGATATTAATGCAGTGCTACGCTCCCTCCCCTCTCAACAGCCTTTATATTATTTGCTTCACATACATAATTTTCCTTTCACTGTTCCTGCATGCACACTGAATGTTGCAAGCAATCGACAGCTCTTTTTTCAGACACTGAAAGGTTTCACTGTTTACAGACTTTGTTTGGTGACTGACATGATAATTTCACGGTTTCAGGATAGGTCAAAATGTAGGTAACTTGGTAAATATGTTTTTTTTAGTGAGGGTGGTGAGCATGAAGATAGTGTTTCACAAAAGTCTGTGAGAACACCTGGAATTCCTTTTATATGTATTGGGCATGTCTCTTCTGTGTTGATAAACCTGTGGGCAGGGTTTACATACACGATGTTTGATGCACCTCTGCCAAGCTACCTGGGTTAATTCATATCTCAGGATTTTTGGGACATGGCTTTGGTTTGAACCTTAGATCTCTGAATGTGACATAGATACAGGAATTACAGAAGGCCACCTTAGCTCCCCAGACTTATGCAATGCTCTTGGAGAGGGTTGTCAAATCTTCTCAGTGTGTTGCTTGGATATTTAGGATGCTTTGCCTTCCGTGGGTCTTATAATTGATTTGATCAATACTTTGCTCTTTCCTTGTGTCCTGGCAAGCAGGTCTGTGTTATATTTTTCTGGCTAAGTTTGCCCTTATTTAGCTCTTGTCCTGTGTTTTTCTTCTTGAGCCTGCTTTTCCTAAGAATAACCTCCAAAAAAGTTGCTGTGGAGGTGTTCTGCTTCATTTCCTTTTTATTATAGTCTTTTTTTTTTTTTTTTGGTCGGTTGATTTTTGGTTTGTTTTGTTTTAAAGGTACCTGGAGTTCATAGAAGAGGGTTAAAATGTGTTTCACTCCCTGTTTGGCAAGCTGCTCCCCCACAGTGATATGGGTTGCCCAGGGAGGTTGTGAGTGCTCCGTCCCTGGCAGTGTTCAAGGCCAGATTGGATGAAGCATTGGGTGACATGGTTTAGTGTGAGGTGTCCCTGCTTATGGCAGGGGGGGTTGGAACTGGATGATCATAAGGTCCTTTCCAACCCTAACTATTCTATGATTCTAATGTGTTACTGAAGAAAGGAAGCAAGAATTTTTCCTTCCCGGTACCTCAGTCCAGTAAAATCCTAGATTGCCGGAACTTGTTTTTTGTCTGTTCCAATCTGACCTCAGTTAATACTTGGCTTGGGGGAGAACTCTTGCTTGTTATTACATGTTAGCAAGTTAAATATTTGATGAATTAACTTGACAGCTCACCTAGTTTTACTGCACACCTACAACTAAGATGCTTGATTACAAAGTATTACCACAAAGCTGAAATAAAATATTCATATATAGTTAATGTGAAATCCCTAGTAGCTAACACTCCTGATGGTGGCTTCCCTGTGCATGAGAGAGTCTGTCTTCCACACTTGTAGTGTGTACATTCTGCTCCACTGCAGCATATTCTCCCATATAGCTTGGGATATCAGTATATTCTGGTGTCTAGCTGGCCCTTAGACAACCAAAAAAGGGGTAGCGCTGATTAATCCAGAAGTTAAAGTAGCAGGTCTCATGCTTGCATATTCACAGGGTAAAAATGATGCTTCTTGCTGACTCTTTCACTGCATGCCTTTTTGCCATGGCTTTTTAATTTGGTATTCTGTCTGTGGCAGGCAGATGGAAGACTAAAAGCAGGTGTAAAGCTTGACACAGAGCTTTGAAGCAACTGGTGGAAGAGGGAGGGAATCCCTCAACCTTTGTTCAGTGTCTTCCTCTTTGGGCCTGAAGACATTGCACTTACTCACTCTTATTCTGGCTGAATTGCTCTATTTTGTTTCTTCGTTCAAATCTAAATGGTGACACAATGATGGAGCAGAATTCATGGGGCTGAAAGGAAAGGTTGGTGTTTCAGTCGTGTAAGCCATGTGACAGCCCAGTGAGAGAAACCAAATACAAAGCAAAAGCTGTTTTGTAAGAAAACAGATACAGTTCATATCAATTTAATGACACTGGCTGAAAATTGCTTTAAAACAATGCAATTTAAAATGATTTCAAATGAATAAAAGCCCACTGATTTTAAGTGAAAATAAAAATGCTCTATGTCACACTAAGGTAAAGGTGGAACAATTTCTCTAGGTGCTTGTTCGTTGTGTCAGCATGCTGTTCATTGCTGTTCTTGCCTTGCTGTATTTTATAAAAGGCCTTGTCTTTAGGCTGTAACAAACCATCGCTGTCTCAGGGTGGTTGCTGTCTTCCACTTTTTCTTCCTTTCACACCAGGCTTACTGCCTCAGAAGCCTGGGACTGTCTATAAGGAAGGTGCTGCTAGCCTCGAAGCCTGCACAGGTAGGGGGAGCCTCTGAGAGGCAGGTGAAAAGCAAACATTAACTTTTTGAGTTTAAAAAAGCTCATGGGAGGCAAATGTTTTGGGATGAGTCAGCGTGAAGCTCTGTCTGGGTCAGGGTCACATCACAGTTTTGGACGTATTTTAGTCTGTCATTCATTGACAACTCCTTTCAGGGAGAAAAAGGAAGGCTTTTCTATCTTTGTACTAATAAGGTGCTTTGGGAGATGTACCCTGTAGGTAGCAGCTACTATGTATTAAGGATTTAAAACCAACAACAACAAGAAAAAAAAAAAAAACAAAACCAAGCTAATTTACAAATACTTTTAGAGTTAAGGCAATGGAACTGAACAAACCGATTGTCTTTAAGGTAAGGTTGTCTGAGCCTTAGGTATGGTATGGCTTAGAGTCATCCACGGAAATAAATAGGAAGCATACCTGTTTACATCATTTCAGAAATGGATGTTATCATCTCTGATTTTTCAGATTTCTTGCTTATCAAACACTGAGGCAGGAGCCAGGATAAAAATCAGACTGCTTAAAGAGTCAATAACCCTCCCAATGGCTGTAATAACGAAGTTCTTTTGTGATTTAAAAGAACAGCATGTTGAAACATTAAAGCATATGGAAGGCTTCCAGATTAAGAAAATTAATGAAACTTAGAAGCTTCTGATTTATAGTACCAGTGAATACAAAGCTTTACAAGATTGTCTCATTCAGAAGCCTATAATTAGAGTATCAGGTTTCTTGTGGGAAACCGTTTCTTTGCATAATTGAAAAGACAAATTCCTTACTAGTTCTAGCATATATTTTTATTTATTTTTCATGTTGTGATTCAGACACAAGTAGTTTTTGTTTCAAAGGTTAAAAAGTCAGCAATTCCTATTTGACAATGTGTGGCTCAACTACATTTAAGCAAATCATACATTAAATGAGAACTAGCATTCAGGACTGTCTTTGTCACACAGAATTCTTTCGTTGCTTTGTTGTGTTTTGGGTTTCGTTGTGGGGTTTTTTTTTCATAATAAATTAACCCTGAGATGAAGTTGATTCAATCTGTCTTAAAAACTGCTCTGTTTAAGCAGTATAGTGAAGGAGAGATTGTCAAATAATCATTTCCCTGAGGATATGATGATATTTAATACCTGGAGAGGAACCTCTGGCTCCTCCTTTAACCTCTTTGGCATAGCAAATGGAAATAATAACCTAATTGAGAATTAGAGGTTCCACAAAGAAGAACATGCGCATGATCTGTTACCGTTCTGTCTGAATCTTTTGCAGGTACATCAAGAACAAGTGATGGTTTCTTCACAGCTAAGGTCCTGCAGCTTTTGATTATCCCCCATTTCTAAATGTCTGATTTGTTTTGCTATATGTTCAAGTTAGCCAGCTGTAGTCAAAACTGTCTCCAGTGAAGAAGCTTTTAGAAAAGTCAGGTGTTTCAGTTAACTGACACTACTGGAAACCAGAAAACAGCTGGTTTGGGATGAGCCCAAGTGTACAATTTAAATATTTGAAACTCAGCAATGTTTGGTGACAGTGATGTATTCTGGCAAAGTCTGCATACTTAGAAATAATGGAGTGTAGATCTCTTGATATCCTTTCTATGTTGTTCTAGAAACCGAGGAAGCTCCGGAATCACAGTATAACTCAGGATCTAAATTGGTATCTAATTGAAGTATAGTTCCCCTGGTTTAAGCAGAGGGAGAATATTGTCCCATCTTGGCATGTCCAGACAACCTTCCTGAGTTGGGTGCTTCAATACCTGAGGGTGGATTGGTGAGGAGATGGAGAACTTCTTCAGAAGCAGAAATGCCATCTTTGTCCTTGCTACCAAGTTGACCTGACATTTCTCTTTATACCTGGAGAGTGCTCTGTTTGTGCTTACTTGGATGTCTTATTTGGTGCAGATGTTTCATGTCTTGAAAGTCACTTTTATAGAAGTTTAAGAAAGGTGTTAAGGTCAGGATGGTTGGGTTTATGCTTGAGATAGGTCAGCTGTCATACATCTGGGACTACAAGCACCCAGCCAAGGAGAGCCTGCTCTACAGTTTAACAATCTTTTTTTGCTATCTTTCCATTCTGATAAACTGAAGTAGCTCTCACTGAACTTCAGTTAACTCTTGCATGTTTCTTATATGCCCCCTGTGAGATTGGCTTAGTCAAGATTGTCCTTTCTGTAATAACTTATGATCTAAGCTCCAGATACTGCAATAAAAAGAAAAAAACAACTGAACAAGTGAATGATGGATCCTGAGATGAGATCATTGTGCAAAATAATGAGCAACTCCTTTCAGAAATGAAATACTACTGTAATTCCAGAGATGTTCTAGCTATCACAGTTGAGCTACTATTGCCCTGGAGGTTTTGTAATCAGCCTACTGTATTTCAGTCTCATGTCTGCTAATACACTCCAGATAAGTGACTGCACTGATTCAGTTATGCTCATTTATTACGTGCTTACATTCAGTATAGGCAGAGAGGTAAAAACGCAATCTTTCATACAGAGGATACTCACAACAGGACAGGTGAGTAGGTATTAATAGAGGGGACCAATAAATGTGGAAAGGGCAAAACTAGTCTCTCACGAGGGTTTGGTTGAGGAGCAGCTTACTGCCAAGGCCTTCAGTTCCCCTATATCAAGATTGTGCCTATTTACAGTTCTGCATGAATCAAACCTCTTGCAGAGCAGTCTCACAAAGCATGCTATGGCTATACTGCTTTAACTACTATTCTGTGATAACTCTGAAGATAATAAACATGAGAAGAATCCTGTCAACTGCTTCATGATCAGAAACTCAGAAAGGTGTGAGCTCCTCAGTTCCTGGGTTTGGCCTTGCTCAGATGGCTACCTTCTGCATTTTGTAAAGAAGAAGAAACAAGCAGTGCCAGTTTTTCAATAGGGAAGTAGAAAAGAGTATCAGATTTTACCTTTTTAAAGATGCTGATACAAAGCAGATTCAAGCTGTGATTTTGATATTGGTGGTTTGTCAGTTTTCCCACAATGAAAATTGCTGTGGAGATCATAGTCAATACAGGTAAAAAGAGAATGTCCAAAATTTTACACAGAAGATGGTTGAACGCTGGCTTTGCAGGGCACTGCTGCTGTACAGCATAAGATGTGTTTCATTGTCCTGCTCTCTGTGTGAGTTTCCTTTCCTGGTCTGTCTGACCATGTACTGATGTTAGGATAAAATGACCAGCCTGATTGTGAAGCCACCAGTTGATTCTGATACCTCGTTGTAAAGCAGATGAATGGGAGTATTGCATTCAAACCTGTGACAGCAACACAGCTGAAGTATCAGGCATTAGTGACAGCTCTTAAAAGTAGAGCTCTGGAGGTGCTCCGTGTGATGGTGGTGATGGGGGGAGGCTTTCTTGTTATAGAAGCACTGAATCATAAAAATTACACATAACAGCTAGTAGGAAACTTAGCTACTACAGAGGCCCTGTACAAAACTGAGTAATGCTAAATAACATTGGTGAAATATTGCTGCTGGAGGCAGCAATAAGGGGCCTGGAGACTGATCTTGCAGATATTTGTCTGTATATTCTTTCTAATATGAGCAGTCATTTATCAACAGGAGTAGCTGCAAACATACCTAGGAGAGCTCTGCAGCAAAAGACAGAATCAATGTACTGATGTGAATGTATACATGAAGTTTAATTTAATTAACAAATACACTGTGTAGCATGTTAGTGCAATTATTGCATGTAAAGGAAACTGTAGCTATTGAACTTGATTTTACACCATCTGGAAAGCAAAGTCATAATTTGAGCTATTGTTTTGCTAATACCTGTGAAAAGTAAGACAAAACACATAAGAATTAAGTAATTAAGATGTTATGGGATTCTTCCCAGTGGTCTCTCATTTTTGGGAAAGTGCAAAGAAGAAATATGTTTACTTTTTTTTGGTAAGGGAAGTAGGGCTGGGAGGAAAATTAGTGGCAATTTTTCATTAAACATAGATTGAAGTGGAAGAGAAAAGAAAATGGGAAGTCCTAACATCAAGGAATACCCAGATCATACCACGCAGACAGTAAAGCCAGAGGTGTTTGTATTCTACATCACATAGCAATGTTTGTTGTTTTTGTTTTCATGCAAACATTTGTTGATGAACTGAAAAACATGTATTATTCAGTTTCACTAAGCTGCAATACTTGTAATGATTTCTGACAACTGTCAATATGCCTGGGCACTTCATCAGAACATGCTTTGCTTGACAAAAGCATCTGAGGATGAAAGAAACTTTAGGAATTAATTCTCTTTTAAACTTAGCAGCATTATTATAATTACATGAAAATGTGGTCTACTGAAACCCCCTCTATCAGCTGTTAGAACAGGATACTGCTGTGTTCCCATTGATAAGGTATTTTCTATTGTAGGAATCCATACCAATTAAAGGTAAAAGGAGGTCTGTAACATACTGTGTCTGGAAGGGAGCTTAATTGTGGCAGATTTGCAATCACTTATAAGAACTCCATGTAAGATGATACTCATGGATCTAGAAATATACCAATGAAGAATGGAGAACAGGTGGAAACAAGTTTCCAGGGATTTTTTTGGATGGACATAGAATCACAGAATGTTTTGGGTTGGAGGGACCTCAACTAGTTCCAACTCCCCTGCCATGGACAGGGACACCTTTCACTACACCAGGCTGCTCCAAGCTCCATCCAATCTGGCCTTGAATGCTGCCAGGGATAGAGGAGAAACAAATTCTCTGGGCAACCTGTGTCAGCGTCTCACCACCCCCATGCTGAAGAATATTTCCCTAATATTTAATATAAAACTATCCTCTTTAAGTTTAAAGTCATTCCCCCTTGTCTGTCACTACAAGCCCTTGTAACAAGTCCCTTTCCAGATTTCTTGTAGACCCCCTTTAGGTACTGAAAGGCTGCTCTAAGGTCTAACTGGAGCCTTCTCCAGGCTGACCAAGCCCAACTCTCTCAGCCTGTCTTCATAGGAGAGGCGCTCCGTCCCTTGGATCATCTTCATGGACTCCTCTGGACTCACTCCAACAGATCCAATTCACCCTTATGCTGGGGACCCCAGATCTGGATGTAGTACTGCAGGTATTCATGAGAGTGGAATAGAGGGGCAGAATCACCTCCCTTCTGAAGCATTAGATCATAAATGTTTAAAATGAAGTGTAGGGGGAAGTGCATATTGAAGAAACATTGCATATTCAGAGTGAACAAAAACAATGAACCCCTTGTGACTGAGTAAATGGACAGAAAAATTCTGCTCAGAAAATAATTACATTGTTATAAAATATGATTTTATTTCAAGAATGGTCTTTTACCTGTGCTGCTGTTGCCATGGCTCAAGTAAGTGTTATGGGAAGACAAGTAAGTCTAGGAAGTCTGCATGATTCATTGACTTGTTAAATCCATTTTAGAGTAAGGGCAGAATTGTTGTGTAGAGCTGTATTTTAGCATGTTGCACAGGATAGGTATTGTCTTTACAGTTTCTGTTGTAAGCATTTTGCTTGTTAATACATTGTCATAGGATGGCATGTGGGTAAGAGGGCAATGTACATGTCAAGGAAATAATTGTTTCCTATTTCCAAAAATACAAAAAGCAGAAAACTGGAACAGTTGTTACTGAAAACCTCGTGATCCTGTTGGTATTGGGCATTAAAGTTGATTTTTCTGTTTCTCTCTAGCCAAAAAAAAAAAAAGAAAAAAAGAAAATATATTGCCTCTGTTGACAAGGTGGCTATAGCATTCGGGAGGAATACTGAGCCACTATATTGTGTAGATAATGTCTCGCAACAGTTGGCCTTGACAGTCTTACGCTTTCTTAAGCGGATTTATAATCAACTAATATTTGCAGACCTCCTTTCGACACTTTAAAGCGTCAGCTTCTATTTTGTCATGACTCTTTCAGAAGGGAGCCTCTATTGAGTATGAGGACTCTTTTCCCCCAAACTTCAGTCTCCTGAAATGCTAAATGAGATGGTTGCAGCTTTAACAAGAGGCATATTTCTTACTTCATCACTGGTATTGTCACAAAAGGATATTTGCATTCTTGTTTGGGCAACAGGAGTTTCATCCTAACAATTTCCAGGCAGAAAAGAACTGAATGCTGAAGCTCAGCTTTAATTAAGTGTGCAGCATCTAGCTTAGCTTCTTTAAAAGGCTTAGACAATGAAATACCAAATAATTAAAGGGATAAGGTAGGCTAATGACTAGAAGCTAAAACAAAGAACCAAGTCTGGTTTGTTTTAATCATGAAATGGGTTGGACTTGAACGTCGCAGCCCTTGTGGCTTAGTTCACCCAGCTGGAGTAATAAATGTAGTGTTCATGAAAAAAGGAGTGAAAAATAGTTGACAGCAACTTTGCAAGACCTGTTTTTTTTCGAGATCCTGCCACAGAGGAAAACATGACAATGTGATGGGTATTTTTTTAAAACAAGCAAAAAACCCCACTAGTACTGCTATCTCAGAGCTGTCTGAGTTAGCTCAGTAAACACTGGAGCTTATCTGTCAGCTTGCTACAGCAAGGCTGTTGCTGTGAGCAAAAAATTGCTGGATTTAGAAGAAAAAGAAGCACTGATGTTCTGGATATGTTACATACGTCTCCGTATTGATGACCTGATTGAAATGTGATAGAATTTGAAAGGCATTTTTTTTTTTAGTTTCTGTGACAATGTGGGTTTTGAAAATTTGTACCAGAAACTATAGTTAAAATTTAGACATTAGAATCTAGGCAGAATTTCCGGAAACTCTTTTCTCGCTACAGAGTTAGCTCTAATTGGATAAGTACACTATTTATTACACTTTATTAAATACTGCATTAGTCAAATCCTTTTTGACTTCGTTCATTAATTCATGTTTGCTCCTTTCTGTATACTCAGGTCCTTAGGTACAGAGGGTAATCACTATTCTTATTTTCATGATCATATACACAATGTATACTGGAAAAGAGAAAAATAACATCTTGCATAATCAGCTGACAAAAAATCAGCTGAAAAAATAACATCTCATATAAGAAGCTGACAAAAAAGCATGGCTGTGCACCTTTGAGCACACCTTTGAAGTCCAAGCAGGCCAAAGAAGTGCAGGGAAAAAAACATTAAGATGCATGTTTTGCTGACTTGATCTACAAAGAGATATAGTAGGTATAGTGGAAGGCTAGGATTACTTTTAGGTAGGTGGCTAGGGCTGGAAGAACAGATTGTTAGATAAAGGAAGATTTTTAAATTGGTTTCCTTTTATCAAAGCATCTTACAGGCATTTCAACATCAGTACGATTGTGACTTACAGTACTGGGTAGCAATATTATTCTGTCAGATGATGCTCATCTTGGAAAAACGATGAAGGATTGCTATTTTATGAAAAGGCTTAGGGTTTAACATATGGGACGATGAGCTTGAAACTGATAGTATTCAGAAGCAAGAACTGAAGACGATACCAGAAGAGAAATAAGGAATCAGATTTGATGTTTGTATTTTGAAAGGCTGTAATATAGTGGTTTCCCTTTGCACAGTGTTAAATAAAAAAAGGTTTTCTCTGCATTTTATTTGGACATACACTTTGAAGTTAGCCGTCATAGTAGGAGCTGGACATAAACTTAGGAGGGTTAAAAGCGTAAAGTATTTCTAGAACAATATTGCAGCAGTTGCTTAATTTATGTTGTTTATTAAAGGTATTTATCAAGGTGAGCAGATCTTAATCACGCTTCATTTTTTTCCCTTTAAAAACACCTCTTCCAATGCATATTAGTAGAAAAATATTGTCGTTTGGAGAAAACAGGTAAGAAGTGGCTGCCATATCTGATAAGATGGTTTTTCATTATTTTTTCATGAGTCTGCTTATATTCTGTGAGTTAATGTTTGAAATGACAGTACTGGTGACGTTATTTCAGAAGGACAAGTTTACTACAAATTACACGTAGTAAAAAAAGTGGGGTTTCTGAAAGACGGCATCTCTTGGAAGCAGCTATTTCATGAGATACAATCTCTCTCTTTTTATTGTATGGAAGCTTTCCTTCTAAGTGGTTGTCAGAATACCTCAGAAGGAAGGAAAGACACTTTGCAGATCCTAGGTCAGTGTTTCATAGGTGGGTGTTCCTCATCTCCGACAACCACAGCAGATCTAATACATATTTAGCACAAAAATTTTCATGCCAGTATTATCTGTGCTTTCTTCACCAGTGATGAAGCTAAAGATGATGTTAAAGAAAATGTTGAATCGAAGGTAAGCACAGTGCACAGTGAGAGATCTTTTCAACATCAGAGCGGGAGTGGCTTTTTCCCATTTTGTATTAATAGAGAAGTTTCAGGAGGCTTTTAGAGGGCAGAGGAATATAAAATTCCCATGAAGTTGAGCTTGTTGAACCCAACCAAAGCATGCTCAAGAACTGCTGAAGCAAGCAAGCAAGCCCATTAAACAAGGCCAAATTCAATTTTGAACATACATAAAATATAAAAATTGCTATAGCCTGGTTGGGACAAATTCCATGGACATATCGTGGAAGAGTCTAGTGGTTTTTTCCATTAGGTTAAGTTCTTACAAGGAACACATCTTCATATTAGTGCTCACCGCTGTGTTGCTGTATTCTTAGAAGAAAATTCCCAAAGGTAAGCCACACTTTGCACAAGCTGGGCAAGGGAAATGGAACACAAATGCTATTGTAGGACAAAAATTCATTTGAAGAAAGGGAAAGCGCCACCATCAAGAGTTCAGCAGTATGGGTTCAACCCTTCTCTTAGTTTTGTGTTCTCCTGGTAGTGAAATGGTTATAGTGGCTATTTAAATCTGTATCATGTCCTTCCTGAGGAAATTGGAGAAGGGTAAGAAAGGGATAGTTCAGAGGAGCGAAAAATAGGATAGCTCACAGGGAAGTCACTTTCCACATAATTTTGCCTTGCTACAAACTGTTGAGGGCTTTAAAGTTGACATCAGTCCCCACTGTCAAACTTTAGACTTATGCTTCACTTAGTTCACCTCTGACAACATAAACCGGAGGATGAGTAATACCTGGGGTCTTGTAGTGAAGCTAAGGTATGCAGATCAGCACTGAGAGCATAGGTCTTTCAGAAGAGAGAATTCGTAATGCATGCTAGGCAGAGAATATTTTGCAGTTGTACAAAGAAAGAGAAAAAAATATAAAGAGAAGGATCCCAGATGAAAATGAGACCAGATGTTTTAATTTGCATAGAAGCCAATTGTGATTTTGAATTTTGCATGTGGCTGAATTTAAATGATCTTAAACACTCATAATTTGCTCTATTTATGGAGCTGGGAAATCTATATCTCTGTGGAGTTTGGTGCAACTTATTTAGATTAGCAATAACCTAACCAATAAGGGAAACTCCAGTCTGAGTTTTTTCATTACCGGTGGCTGTAACTGTCACTCGTGTGTGACTGTGCAGCTGAATGTTATCTGGTGACCTGTCCTGATGAAATAAACAGCTGGCTTTGCCTGAGATTCTGGAAAAGAATTTATGTCATTTTTTACAGGTTCAGAAGTATCAGTGAAGTGTTAGAAATGTGACTGAGGCTATAAAATGCTCACTTTGATCCAGGACTGTTTGGTGTTTGGGCTTGTTCAAATGTTGCAGTTTGGTTTGGTCACTTGTGGGGGCAGCCCAAGTAGATAATTACTATTTTGTGCAATGCACCTGATCATCAAGGCACAGGTTTTCTCTTAGGTCTACTTCAGTATTTGTTCTTGCTTGATTACTGAATTCATTTTGCAAGGCAGAAATGCTAAAATACTCCTAGAAGGTGATGTTACAAGACGTTTTGGCCAAAATGGAAGCATGAGTTCTGTGGAAAAAAAGGCAGGAGCTGATTGCCTTGAATATCCCAGGTCGGCCTGTGAAAGTTTGGTTTGGCAGAAGGAGGGTGATAAGAGTTGGGCAGTAGTCTCAAGCCTTTGAAGAAATGGTGTCTGTGTTTTTAAGTTTTCTACAGAAGGGTGCAACACTGTAGTTTTTGTTCCTATGTTTGAAGAATAACACAAGCCTAGCATTTGGTTTCCCCTTCTGACTAAAAATACTATTGTGAGCATAGGTCGGTGTGTAGCGCTGCCCCAGCAGGCACCCCTGTCATCCATTACCACATGGAAAAATGCTTTAATACGTGTTTCTTTTTTAGGGTGAGAGGCAAGCATAATGCTTTTTCTTTGTTTCCCTAAAAGTGCCTGTAGCATAATACTGTTCATTCAGGTGTGAACTGAGTGCATTCATTGCTGAAGGAATTGGTCCCTTTACATCTGAAGTTGATTTGTGCAAGAAATTCTGACACACAAGTTTGGGACCAATTGATAGGCCTGAATGATTTTCATGCCATTTGAGAGACTGCAGGTACATGAGTTGTATCGATGAATTACATGGTTTCCTGTACTTGCTGCTTCTCTAGTGCAGCAAACTTGTAATTGTACGAAAGAATAATGGTATCTAGAGAGAACATCAAACAGGACTGCAGAGAGGTGTGAAGGAAGAACATATACACTGAAATTGTCCTGGTGACATTACAAAGCACAAGAGTAGTGGCTGAGTGCTTTATGTTACTGTTCATATGCGTAATGGAAACAACAAATTTGTCTTTGAAATATTTTTAGGACCTTTCAAGACTTCTTGTCCAATATTGCAGATATTCTTCTTCCCCTGGGCTCAGCAAACACCACCAAAAAACCCAAACCCACGCCAGAAACCAACCAAACCACCGACCCCCAAAACACAGGAGTCTTTCCATCCTATTTTTGTCAATGAAATAAAATCCATTTTTTTTTGTGGGAAAGCTGCTAAATAAAAGCATTCAAAGCAAATCAATTCTTCCTAAAAATTCTGGAAACAAAACGGAATGGGATGTAAAGGCATTGTTTATTATTGAATTTTGGCCATCCTGCATATATTAGAAAACCAATTAGAGCTTTTTAGGAGCAACTCTATTTAAAAGAGAGCTAAATTAAATTGTTTATTTTTCTATCCAGATCATTTCTTTCTGTCTGTTGCATTCTGTCAGTTATGACTCGTTGCACTATGTTCACCCCATGCTAATTCTAAAACGTGCCATGCATCTCGTACACAAAATGTTAGGATTTTTGGTTAGAACTAAATAGTTGTTATAAACCAGAGTAAATGGTTGCCTCCAGTCTGTAAAAGATACAAACATTTTGTGCTCGTTTCAGCAGCACATATACTAAAATTGGAATGATACAGAGAAGATTAGCACTGTCCCTGCACAAGGATGACATGCAAATTCGTGAAGCATTCCATTTTTTTCAGTGGACTGAAGCATCTCCCATACAAAGACAGGCTGGGAAAGTTGGGGCTGTTCAGCCTGGGGAAAAGAAGGCTGCGTGGAGACCTCAGAGCAGCCTTCCAGTATCTGAAGGGGGCCTATAGGGATGCTGGGGAGGGACTCTCCATTAGGGACTGTAGTGACAGGACAAGGGGTAACGGGTTCAAACTTCAACAGGAGAGGTTTAGATTGGATATAAGGAAGAAATTCTTTGCTGTGAGGGTGGTGAGGCACTGGAATGGGGTGGCCAGGGAGGTTGTGAGTGCTCCATCCCTGGCAGTGTTTAAGGCCAGGTTGGATGAAGCCTTGGGTTGCACGGTTTAGTGTGAGGTGTCCCTGCTTATGGCAGGGGGGCTGGAACTAGATGATCTTAGGGTCCTTTCCAACCCTAACTATTCTATGATTCTAAAACCAACTCTGTTTCACTTGTATTAGATTTTTACTTTGCTACTTCATCATGTGAAGCTAAAGCTTACCATTTACTCACTCAGTGATGACACATGTTAACAGTGTAATTCATAGAAATTTTTTCTTTTACAGAGGAGGGTTTTCAGTGGCTGTACCAGAGCATTTAACCTTTGAGATAACTGAACCATGATAATGGATGAAGAGATTTAAAATATTTGTAAGACCAGTACTAAAGCAGAAACAGTGAAGTGCAGTTTCTGGCCTGCACTCTGCATCAAAGAGATTGAGAAAAATGCGTTGGCAGTATCAGCTATCGCGTATCATTTACCTTCCTTTGATTCAATTCATATTGGAGTTCTATCACGTCCAGTATGGCAACACTTGGTGGTGCCATGACTTCATACATGTTAGCTTCTACTCCTTTAGAATTTTGTACTGGCCATATGGGACTATCAAAGGTTGAATGGGTCTTACTCATCAGTCCTTGACTTTCCAATTGCCAAATCAGCTTATGGATGGAACCAACAAGCCTTGATTGGTGTTGTATTGTCACCAGCACATTGTCATGGTAGCAATTGGCACCTGCTATTCTTTAACTGATAGTAGCCCTGTAACAGAAGGATCTTCTGAGAGACCAAGCAATATAGGCAGCTTCTTGATCTTCTGTGTACTTAATGCCAAAATACCAAAAAATACCAAAAATACCAAAATACCACAAGCCCATTGGTACCTTTTTGGGCACTTGAAGTACCCTTTCCTAAATCAGTCTATGCTAAGGATACTTGAAGCCTCCAGATTAGGCACAGTAGGATGCTTCTGCCACTCATTTCAGTCAGGAGATATACCAGTCCTATCTATTGCCATGATTCCAATTGCAGTACTGTTCCACAGTAACAGGAGTGCAGAAATAACAGACATCATGGGAATAAGAAACAATGTGGTCTGTGCACTACAGGACTTGAGTCACATGCCAGAAGAAATCCTCCACTGTTTCTCATCTGTGCTCATGTGGAGTGTGTAAATACCCACTGAGACCTGCTGCAGAGCAGATGTGGTCATCAGGTGCAGCAATCAAGTGGTGAATAGGCAGAAAAGGTGGTATGTGAGGAGGGCATGTCTGAGTTCCAGGAGTAGTCAGAAAAGGTATTTCAGTTTGTGCGCTCCATTCTCAGTCTTGAAAAAAAAAAAGTCTATAAATCCCAGAGGTACAGATGATAGACAGCAGTCTGTATCAAGAATTCCTCCCAGATGGTAAGTGATGCTTATCATTAGTGGTAATGGAGCACCCATGATCTTTGAAGCTGAGAGCTTCTGTGCCATATAGTATAATAGGTACCTGCAAATTGTGTTGTGGATTTTGGCGATTTTACATGCTAATGTGCTTTCATCTTCTATTTAGTGCATCTTAAAGCAGTGTTTGCCCAGTTGATACAATTTTTTGGGGGCCTGTCTGGCTTTGTGTGTTACACACAATTTGGTATGGATTTAATTTGGATCCTTAACTTCCCAATGTCCTTATTCACTTTTTCATTCTCTCATTTCTTGAGGGTGCTTTGGCTACATGCCATGAGTCAGTAGCGTACTGAAATAGGAGGTATACTAGAATTTATGTGACTGTTTTTAAATTAATGTATAAATCAATTTCTTGGATGTTGCTTGGGTTGAGTGACTTAGTGTTATAAATGAGGTTTTCATCTTTGTTTCTCCCAATAACAGTGGGGTGTAGTGCATAGTTGGCTGGCATAGGTGATGGTTTCATGATTGTAGTTCATAAGCAAAATGCAGATGGCTTTGGGGAGGAATTGAGCAGAAGTATCAGCACTGGAATATTGCCATCAAAGCATCTGTGAAATGGAATGTTTCTGCCTTTACACGCCTTTCAGGGTTTAGTTAATTTATATGACTGAGCAGTAGTAAAAATAGTTTTATTTTCTCCTCTAAACTACAGTCTGTGTTGTGCATGTCTTTTTCTCCTTTGGGAGTCCCTTCCCATCTCCCAGTTGGAGTATCCTTTTAATAATCAGGATATTGCTGCAAGTAGATGCCCACAGATAGGTCAGTGAAACAGTGATGTGTCTCCTTAGGATTTCTGACTCTACTGCATTATATAGCTGGCCCTGTGTCTGTAAGATTTGGAGAAACTAAGTTACTGAGTCATATTATTTATATTCGTGTGTATCTCAAAACAAGAGATGTATCTAAATGTGATTTATTTTTCTGAAGCAATTTTCAGCCCAGAGTTCATAAGAGCAAAATGATGGCCACTTCTCACTTGCTCTTTTGAGACTGTTTACCCCACATAGTGGAACCAATACTGGGCTACTTTTTCCTCCCCTCTTCCAGGCCATCTACATGCCACCAAACATGGAAAAAATTATGAGGGCCTGCCCAAAATTTTCCTGTGCCAGAAAAGGTCCTAGAATCAGTGAGAGCTCTGTGATTTTTATGGTCTGTATAAAAATTGGCAAGGCATTATTTAGTCATGCTTTATACAGTTGCTTGAAGTGATACTAGACGCGTTTCCTGATCCATTGAGATGGGATTCACAGTACAAACCCCTCTTTACTTTGCTTCCAGAGTGGGTGATTTCATCCTGTCCATCTACAACAGAAAATACAGAAAGGAAAGTCCTGTGCCAGAATCTTGAGAACTGAGCCTGAGTATCCAACAGTCACTGTATGCATATAAGGTTTCTGTTGCTTCCTAATGGAAGCACAACATGTTGGGCATTGTAGCAACAGAGAGTCATTGTCCCAGAGAGCTTAAGTTGAAACAGATGTGTTAGAAGTGGGGGAGGAAGAAGAAAGACACAGAATAGCAGCATGAGTTGCCCAGATTTGCTTGGCTGGCAGAAACTTGGACTAGAACTCAAATCTCATGGCCTCTAGCTCATTGCTTTTTTTGGGCTGGATCCTGTTCTCTGTTTATATCCCTCATGACATCTGTCTCATTTCTGAGACATGCCAGGTAGGTTGAAGAGAAGAAGTTAATGGGACATTACTCCTGCAGTATGGATATCCAGAAGGTCCCAACACTACGATTATATTTCTCTTTTTTTGAAGGGGGAATGTGAGGAGGGAGGGGGGTTACACCCAGATTTGCTGAAATATTCCAGTTACAGGATTGACTTGTACATGAATTCTATACAAGGATCAGTAGGAATGGTTTTACAGTCTGGGACGCATTTTCCTACTCCGAGTTTTTCAGCTCCATTGTCATGTTAGCAGTATAGCAACATGCTGCTGTCTGGGGAAGTGGGATGGCTGTGCCAAACCTTCATCCCATTGCACTTCTGTAGATGCGCCAGGAATGACTGTGGGTTTTTGTTGGTTTTATTTTTGAGAGGGGGAGCTAGTCACAAGAGTACTGCATTTTCTCTTGTATCTGGTCCCCAAGGTCTGGCAAGCAGGAAGGCTTGGATTGCTATAAAGCCCTGCTCTGTGTTTGACAGCTAAGTTCTGGCTGAGAACTGGCAAGGTTTCTGGCAGACTTTCTGAAAGGGATTTGCTTCCCACTGTGGGCTTAATGGTAGATGCAGTCTGATCTGGTTCCACAGAAAGATTCTTTTTTCATGCAACCAGCTATGTTTTCTTCTTGCTCTATGGTCACAATTAGATTGGTGAGGGGATCTTGGCTAGGCAATGGGAGGTTTAGATGGAGTAGACCTCAGTAAGTAATACCATCACAGAGACCCTCTGTTGTTTTTTCCCTGATAATAAAAGTTTTACCTCAAAGTCAAAGAGGCTTAGAAAATAAATGTATTGGAGCATCAGGTTCAGAGTTCCTAGCCTGGGAAGGAGGAGAGCAACACATCAAAGAAAAGAGTCAAAAGGAGGAGAAACTTTTAACTTGTTAAGGTTTGGAACTTCCTGTGGTGGAGATGAAGCTATTCCTCTGTCAACCATTGTTGGCATGGTAAATGTTCCTTGCAGGGTTCCTTGTAAGTGGAAAATCTCTGGTTATTTGACGTTGTCTCAGTCTTTCAGAACTGCTTCTCCATAAATGGAGATAAGCAATGATAGGGGGTCTGAAGGGACATGTAAGATTGCAGAGATGGTCAGGTGCCTAAGAAACCCTGAAGGAAACATGGTATTAAATGCTGGGAAGCCTGTAATTTCTGTCTGGTATGTAATCTCAAAGCTTTAAAGAGTCCCAGTAATGGAGAGTCAAGCACAGTTGCTGGAAAGTTATCCCTTTGATAGATACAGGTAAATATTACTCCTCATTTGGAGTTATTTAGTCTCACTTGCTAGCTGTTGGGATCTAGCTTCTTTTCCCTGATACCTAATACAGGCAGTGATGCACAGTGTGAGGCAGGTGTGAATGACTGGTAGCCTCAGTCAGATCATTCCCTTGGTTTTCAGCATTTGAGTCCAAATGCTAGAAGATGATGATGAGGATCATGAGTTTCCTTGTGAGGAAAACTGCAGGACCAATGCCTTCCTGAGAGTAGCTGGTGAGGTTCTTAATTCTGGAATTACCAGGTCCAGTCTCAGTTTTTCCATTTTTGGATCTGGATTTCTGTCACACGTCGTTTCTTCCACAGCTCTGAAGAAGCTGGGGAGCAGTGTCTGTTGGTTCCCATGGATAGCATGGCCTTAAATGGTTGTGAAGGGCAACCATTTAATCTCAGCAAAAATGAGATCAAATTAAAAAACAAACCAAAAACCCACAGCACAACCTGTATGCCAGGTCCTTTATATACGTATTTAATACAAATTTCACCAGATCTGATTAAAGAATTGCTTAATGAACTATAAGGGTCAAAAATTGAGAGGTCTGTATTCATCCATCCTGGATTATACTGCATAAAGTAGTAACTCCTATTGTTTTGCCTTGGGGACTTGAAAGCATTACTCTTAGTATTAAAGGAAGGGAAGCACTTTCTCTTCTGGAAGTAACAGCCCTAATTATCTTATTGTTACAAGAAGTGACCCTTTTTGTTTCTGTGGCTGCTTGCCTGGAGGAGGAGGTCATTTGCCACGACACTTTGATAAAGTCTCTGAAATTAAAAACTTAGAGTACGCAGGTCATCAGACATACAGTAGGTTCTGGAAAGTACTCCTAAAACTAAATGAGGCATGTGGAGATGACAGCAGCAGCCTTTATTGACATGATCAGGTATCCAATTATGTTGCTTCATTTGAATATTTGATCCTATGAAGTCTCTGTTCATGGCAACCCCCCTACTCACTGCATTTGTGTTGTGTAATGTTGGGGAAACTGTGATGATAGGGGACCTTTGTGACAAGAATAATATAGATACTTTAAAACACTCAGATATAAAAATCCTGCTCTTGTGCATAGGGTTCTTCTTGCGCAAAGGGAGTATTGCAGTAAGAGTACTTCTTGCTTTTCATCTGCTTGATGAAAAGCAGAGTATCAATACAGAGCCCTAGGGATAGGAAGAACAGATGACAATGACATTGTAAGAGAGAAACCCAAGAGGTAGTTGAAGTTTTTTCTGTTGAAAGATTATTAAGCACCTGGAAGGCATAAAACGCATAGTGGAAGTACTCTGAGTCAATTGAATAGCCTTGAAAACAGCTTGTATGTGGGAGAGAATGCAAGAGTGGCATTCACGTATGAGATAGCAGAAAGAGGTCCCTATTTATGTTTGATCAAAAGGAAGCATGCAGAGTGGCAAATGGGGCTTTTGGACTATGAAGATAAAAGCCTTTTTCTGCTGTACTGTTAAAATTACATGGCGCAAGAGCTCTCCAGTATTTTGAAGTAAGTGCCACTGTTTGAAATGGTGGAGGCATGTCAGTCATGCCTTAGGATGAATCCAAAAGAATGGAAGAGAAAGGACTCTGGACTGCTATGGATTTATAAATATTTAATCTGTTTCTAGAGCTATCTGTCACTTGAATCCCCTCTTGGAATTTGAAGAGCTTAATTGGGAGATCCTGAAAGCTCCCAAAGCAAATAGTAGAGCAGAGTAAATGTTAAGCAGCTGTCAGTTAATGCTTAAAAACTCAACTGGCTCTCCAGATGAAACAGGGAGCTGTGGCTGTGTTTGTTCTAGTTCTGAGCTCTCAGTCCTGTGCTACAGTGCAGCAGATAGTTTGTGCTTATCCCCAAAATCTCTGATCATGATTTAAGAGCTCATAGCTGATTTACTGCAGAGCAATGGCAAGGACTTTGTGCAGTGTGTCACCTTTAAACCCATGTAAGTTTGCTATTTGAATGCTGTTTTCAGAGAAAAAGGGGACAAACATAGGACAAACACAACTGGAGAAAGTTGTGTAGAAAGATGCTACGCTAATGAGTTTGGGAAGTGATGAATATCGTATCACTTAACTGTCGGCTTTCATAGTGTCCAAACAAAACAAGGTTTTCTCCAAGTTAGGCAGAGCTTCACAATGAGCCATAAAGATAAATGTACTGCAATACTGCTGTGCTGAAATAGCACTCGGGTTTCCCTTAGCTCCAGCCCATGTAATGCATAGTGGAGAATGGCAAGCACTGCAGCTTTGAGTACTCAGGTATTCGGTACTCAAGGTGTAACTGAGTTTACGATGAAGGTTGTGATGAAAGTAATCAGGATTAGAAATCACCAAATTTGACTAGGATTGCATCTCACCATTTCTGATTTTCTTTTTTGGCTTTACTGGGCTAGTTTAAATCTGCATCACATAATGTATTATGTAGTTGTGGAGGCCCCATCCCTGGCAGTGTTCAAGGTCAGGTAGAATGGGGTAGATCAACCTGGTCTAGTGAAAGGTGTCCCTGCCTGTGGCAGAGGGGTTGGAACTAGATGAGCTTTAAGGTCCCTTCTGACCCAAACAATTCTGCGGTTCTATGATTTGTTTCCACTAGCCTTACTTTTTTTGCTTACCAATAAAAGCTGACCAAGAAACACTATATGTAGATTTTTTTTCTGCCTTCTATAGGTTTTCAAACCCAAAATTTCTAATTTGTCCTTGGTAACTAAGCCTGTTGTCTCCTATAGGAGAGTGTTTTGTGGGCACATCATGTAACAACTTTGTTTATTTGTTGCTGTCTTATTTTTGTTGTGAACTGGTCATGGGAACTGTAGCGATAGGAAAGGAGGTAACGAGTTCAAACTTAAGCAGGGGAAATTTAGGTTAGATATAAGGAAGAAGTTTTCTACTGTGAGGGTGGTGAGGCACTGGAATGTGTTGCCCAAGGAAGTTGCAAATGCTCCATCCCTGGCAGTGTTTAAGACCAGGATGGACAGAGCCTTGGGTGGCATGGTTTAGTGTGAGGTGTCCCTGCCCATGGAAGCAGGGTTGGAACTTGATGATCTTAAGGTCCTTTCCAACCTTAACTGTTCTATGATTCTATGTTCATCTTGCCTGTTTCCTTCTGCATTTTAAATGATGTACTTCATATGATGAAGCTAGTCACTCTTCAGAGCTGCAGTCCAACAGATCAGGACTGTCACTGGGGAATCTGTGTTGATGTTAAACACTAGTTCTGTTAGTTTCCTCCTTTCCATTTGCCACCAGGGTAAAACACAATGCAGTTGTTGTTTTTGTTTTCTCAACTAAAGAATACAGACATTTCCTAATGAAAACTGCTAGAGACAAGGGCTTCCTATCCCTCTATGTCTGTTCTTTACTGATGTAACAGAGAAACTGACTCGGAGGGTGATGTTTTGCTGCAGATGTCAGCAGAAGTTATTGCTGTGATAGATTTGGACTTAGGGATTTTTAAATGGACACAAATTGTGCCTCCTGCAAAAACTGTACCTACACACTTGCTGTAAAAGCTTTTTGTTACAAGAAAGCATAGGAAGGAGTATGATGGCACCCCAGGAGAATGTTCTCTGTGGTGTTTTCATACATCCACTCAGAGATTGGCCCTGGCAGTTAGGTGAATGAGTGCTCTCTGGACAGTGTGCAGACAGCCCAGTGGAAGTCCTGGGAATTGTGAAATACAGACACAATGGCAAGAATTTCATTGCTGAGGTTTTCTGATTTTGTTACCTGTTGATTTAGCTGTGTTAAACTCATTCCATCCGATACATTCATTCCTGCAGTCAGGTTCACTGTGGGGTGCTGTTTTTTCCTTGTAAATTTACTGCTGCTTTATGGGGTGGATGTTTCTGGTTTTCCATTCAGCCTATTGAAAGGCAATGTAAACTGGAGCTCCTGTTTACTGTTGATTAATACTCTCTTTCTAGCTACTTGAGAAGATTGCTTGGCCAGTAGTGAGATCCTCTGAGCTCTTATGGCTTTTTTTTTTCCCCTAAGGCTTAAATTGGTACATTGCTTATGAAAGTGGAGTAGCTCAAAGTCTACAGCTGTGAGAAGAAGGTGAGACTATGCATTTTTAAACCAGTTAGCAGAGACACAATTATACTACTAAGTTTTACCTGCACTCTTTATATATATATATATATATGTATGTTGAGTGTATAGCCAAAATAAAACCTGACACAAAATATTTTTGGTATTGCTAATTTCAGCTGGGCTGCTGCAGCTGCTAAATGGACAACTGAGGAGTTCCATGTAATGCACTGCAGAATATAAGTGTAGATGTTAAATTTTAGGGGAAGAGATTTTATTCTTTTTTTTCCCCCCAATGTCAGTGTTCCCAACAGGGACAGGAGGAAAAGCTTTTTTTCCCATGTGAATTTCACCTTCTACGGAAGATCCTGTTCTGTCAGGTTTTTGAATATACTTAAAAATAAACCAAGCACAAAAACCACCAAGAAAACAAAACTGTTATTTTTTGCATGGAATCAAGGACTCTGCAAAATATCCGTTGCCGACTGAGAAGAAAACTCATGCTATCTGTGTATTTGAAGTTTTTACTCTATAGAAAGGAACAGAAGTAAAACACCGTGTTCTACTCTATCTGTGCAAATAGGATCCAGACCTTGCTGGTTTGAGCTTTGACTTATAATAAACCAAGATTCACTGCTACATTAGAAAGGGGATCTTTATTTCTATTCCTTCCTACCTTCTGCTGTCCCTTGTATGGATACATATGCTTGTGTTCCGTGCTTCTGACCAAAGGTACAGGGCCAGTTACCTTCTGACTTCCTGTGGGTCCAAATAAAATTTGCTTTACGGCTGGGAAAGAAGAGTATGTTTATGCTAGTAAGGGCTAATTCCAAAGTAATCTTGAAGAAATACTGGAAGATGTTTAGACAATCAAAGCCAAGTGGTGTACAATCGTATCTATTCTGAGACCCTGGCAACAGCCTTGTGAAAGAATCAAGTCTTATGATTCCCAAGTGCTTAAACAAAAACATTAGTTTTATAGCTTTTTGTTGATGTACCTGATCTTTGCTCCCTTTTTTCTACATTTCTGCATTGATTTGTCACACCATAAATCATCACTGTATTCACTGAAGCTCCAGTCTCTGTCTTCTGACACTTTTTCCAGTTCTAAGGAATTAGTATAATTTCAAGCATATATTAGGTGGGTGACCATCTTTTCCTCAGTGAGAACACAGTTGAATCAACTTCCTTCTGTGAGTCCAGGATAACCTCATATTGTTTTTCATAATGTTTTTAGTACAACTCTAGACTCAACAATCTAGAAGTTGAAGGAAGTAGACCAGATAAAAATGTTTGGACTCTTGTAAGAGTATGAGAAATTATCTGCTGAATACTGATATCCAACCTAAACACTAGGTTAAACTGAGCACTTCTACAGAAAGGACGAAGGAAGTGATGAAAAACTTTTTATTTCAGTTCTCTCATGCAACTTGGTGCATGACATGCCTATCTTCAGAGTCCTATCTTAGTCCCAGTGATGTAGGCTGGAAAACAGAACATGTAGTTAGGAATTATGTTGCTCTGTGCAACTAAAAGTTGCATGTGAGGTTCAGTTGTCAAGTACAGGGATGAAAGAAGTTGTAAGGCAGAGGAAGCAGAAAATATACAGACTGGTGAGGAACATCTTGCTGCAGTTGAGGGAAGTAGATGTGAGGGTGTCTAGATGGCTGTGGGATCTTTGAGATGAAATGGTTCCCAGGTGGACAGCTATAACTAGATGATCTTAAGGTCCTTTCCAACCCTAACTATTCTATGATTCTATAGATTTGAAGGTGCCCAAATTATCCAAACATTCCTGATGACTATGAGAAGTTTCCTGTATGTGCAGGGAAGTCCTTACACTTTTCAATCCATTTTCAGACGTGTCAGGTTTGGGCCCTGTCTCCAACAGACTTGCATGTCTGTTCTTTAGGGCTATTAGCTTTACCCATTTATGAAACATCTTGCAAAATCTGTCCCTATGGGAACAGTAAAGATTCAATCCACTTGTCAAGGTGCTGAGTATGGCTCATCCTTTTCTTACAGGATACAGAAGAATATTTATTCAGTAAGCTCTGGCTGTGTTTTCTACCTTGTGGCATTAAATTTTGCTGAAACCTGTCATATTAAATTCCAGTTCTTTCCTTATTGACAGCTGTAATATTGGATGAGTGAAGGAAACAGCGGTGAGCCAGCAATAAAGAGTATCCAACAAAAGTTAAACCAGTAATGTTTAAAAATCCTACATCTTCCAAAATATTCCAGGCACTGAGGAGATAAGGCAGATTTAATCTGTGAGTTTAGAATACTGATTTCCATGAAACTGAATATGGGAAATGACTGTCCAGCCTGTTCTACTGCACAACATAACCAGAGAGAATAGGATGAGAAGATTCAAAATCTTAGTTTCCTGCCATGTAAAGTCTTTGATATGTCTCATTTTGCTCAGGTTTGGTGTCCTAGGAGTTAGATGGGAGCATCTTGGCATGGAAAACTAGCTGGGTACCTACCAGTACCAAACCAGGCTTTTCTTACTCTGTGTATTAACTGGAGTAACTGTTTCAGTTACAGACCTGTTCCTACTGACCTTTCACAAATGTAGCTAGTGAATGACTGGATATTGATGATCTCCACATAGAAAAGCAACTCGGGCTGAAGGACTTCAATGCAATGAGCCTATTGCTAGATTGTTTTATAGTCTGAAACTCAGCTTTAGGAGAGTATCAGCTAACAAACCATAAAGACTTCAGAGAGAGAGAACAGTAGCAAAGGGCCACCAATAAGTGAAGTAAGGAAGGAAATCTGACTGCAAAAGGTCTCCTTGCTGTTGTGATTATGTATTAATAGTCAGACTTCAAATGTGCAGCTCTTCAAGGATGAGTGGCTTTGCAGCTTAGTTCTTGAAAGCACCTGCGTTTGCAGACACAAGGCTGTGATCTTTCTGCTGTGTGTGAGCAGGTCTGCACAGGACCATGTACCCACTGCTGCAGCCAGCAGTTCCAATCTGCCCTGCAGCTCACTTCCTGTGTGTCTTTGCACTTAGGAAGTACATTGTGCCACTCTCCTTTCTCTCTGGTAGCTGGAAATTTCCCTGCGGTTACTTCTCTCTTAAGAGAACAGTACAGCAACTGAACAGTAATTTCCTTTAATTTAAACAAGTGATCCTGTGTGCTAATATGGCTTTTCTTCAAATAAAGGCACGGATCTGCAGACTCGAAAGTTACAGAAGTGCCCAAGTTAAGCATTTATATGATGTCGATTACTACGATGCATAAAGTGAGGCTCCCATACGTACAGGCACCTCATCAGAGCGCTCACAGTCCTTAATGGTGAAGGCTTTCCAGCCTGTTAAAAAATGTTTTTTCTAGTATGTCATTCTGGCTGTTCTCCCTGTGAGCCTGCGTTTGGCAGCTAACCAAGCTGAAGGCCAGCCCAGGTATCCTGCTGTGTGTGTGTGTTTAATTCTGTCCTACTCCTCACCAGCTAAAGCTTGTGCATATTTACTTTCCCTTCTTGAGCAGCCATGTATATGCACTGTTTACTCTTTGGAAAAAAGTTTACGTTTACATTGCATTAAGTCCGCAAGACTCCATGGTTTCTCCAAACCAGTGCAGTTGTTGAGACAAGCTGCATTTTGGTGGGTACGGCATGCTATATCTGATGCTGAGGACTAAGCAAGATGCTCAGTATGATGGCTGGTCCTCGTTCCTGTTCCTGGAAAAGAAGTCTACTGGGATAAAACAAGGAGGAAGTAAATCTCCCTGCCAAACTCAGACATGAGGCCAAGAGAGGCACTCCTTTATTCAGGCATTAATTTCAGGGCTGGCTGCTGCAGGTCTTGACCCTTCTCGCAGCATTAGTGAGAGGCAAAGGTAAGAGATTTCATTCAGGATGGGTAACCAGGCAAATGAATGAGTTTTTTACTATTATATTTTCTGTTAAAAGCAGCAGCTGCTCCAGTGCAGTGGTATCCCATTATCACTGCTGCAAGCTGTAGTGTGCCATATGTGACAATACGTAAATGTTCTTCAGACCTCATCTATTGGAAACCTTCATAGATCTGAGGAATTTGTTGGAAAGCTGATTGTTTTCAAAAGGCTGCAACTAATTCTTGTAGTATTCAGGATTCTTGAGTGCTGTCACATTGGGTGGAGCTGGAATTGGCACAGAACTGTGAGAAATGGGTCATGGGAGGGAAGTTTGGGGGGAGTATGTCGAGGTCTGTCCAAGCTGGACACTTGTCAGAGGCTGAGATTCTGGGTCATACAAAATGCTTTTCCAGAGTCTACAGATTTGCCAGCTCCAGTCATTAGAGGAACATCACATGCGGTGTGAGAAGCTGAAAATGGGCTGGGTTTTGCTGTTAGTGTGTGCAGTATGTGAAACTCTGCTTGGGCTTGAAAGCGCAATGTGCTCTTTCAACTATTATTAGTAGTAATTTTTTCTCATGATCTTATTGTAGTATAGTATTAGAAACTGCTTTTTGTCTCCTGATGGGGATCTGAAAGAAGAGACTGGTGATACAGAGCAATTGGGATTTTCCAAGAGAGGTTGTATTTCCATCTAAAACCAGTACTGTGGGGTCTGGTGTGCTGGGCTGAGGTGGTGGGAGGGAGGACGGAAGTTACACATCATTCATTGCCCTCTCTGAGCACAAGGAAGAGTGCAGCCTCACGCTCACTGAGTCACCCGGGAGCAGACGACAGTCATGCCATTCAGAGAAGAAATGGCAGTTCATGAAACCACATTACAGCGGCAGTTTCCATCATAATTCCTATTCTGATTTCTGCCGTGTGGCTTGAGTCAGAGCTGGGCCTGTGGAAAAGGCACAGTGTCCTCCCTGTACATGTCCTCTGAAAATCTCTATGAGGTCTACACAAGGTAAAATCCTTAGTCCTCCTTAAACAGGCTATTGGTACTAAGTTGCAGAGATGCAGACTGTAGAAAGTAGATGAGTCAAGACCACTGAAGATGTGTTTAGATCATAGAATCATAGAATGGTTTGGGTTGGAACGGACCTTGAAGATCATCTGGTTCCAATACCCCTGCCATGGGCAGGGACACCCTCCACTAGACCAGGTTGTCCAGCTCTGTAGTCCTCAGTACAGGAAAGACATGGACCTGATGGAGAGGGTCCAGAGAAGGGCCACAAAAATGACCAGAGGCATGGAGCACCCCTCCTACTAAGACATGAGCCTGTTTTAAGAGATGGGGTTGTTCTGCAGGGAGACCTTATTTTGGCCTTTCAGTACTTGAAAGGGGTCTATTAGAAAGCTGGGGAGAGACTTTTCAGCAGTGCCTGTTGTGATATGACGAGGGGCAATGGTGTTAAACTGAAAGAGGGAAGAATCGGGCTGGGCATGAGGAAGAAACGTTTTACTGTGAGGGTGGTACAACACTGGCAGAGGTTGCCCACAGAGGTGATAGCTGCGCCATCCCTGGAGACAGCCAAAGCCGGGTTGGATGTGGGTCCGGCCCGCCTGATCTAGCTGAAAGTGGGGGATCCCCGCGCGTTCCGCCGCCGTGCCGTACCCCCGAGCCCGTGCGAGCCTGCGAGGCGTCCCGCGGGTCTGCGAGCTGCGCGGAGCCGGATTCCTCCGCGGCGCAGCAGCAGCGCCGCTGGCTGCCAGTGAAACCCGAAACCGGGGCTGCGGCTGAGGGCCGGCCCTGGGAGGCCGCTCCAGCTCCTCGCTCCGTGTGTATTTACACATCCATGCGCACAGCCACACTCTTCTCAACTTCTTGGGCTGCGAGCCGTCCGGCGCGGGGGCTTTCTGGAGGGACGGAGGGAGTGCGCTCGGAGCGCGGAGCTCCGGCGTGGCGCTGCCAGCCCGCGGAGAGGAAGGGAAGGAGGAGAAACTTGTGAGTGCAGTCAGGCTGAAACAAGCTGTCACCG
Source organism: Agapornis roseicollis (assembly GCA_002631895.1). Taxonomy (NCBI): domain Eukaryota; kingdom Metazoa; phylum Chordata; class Aves; order Psittaciformes; family Psittacidae; genus Agapornis; species Agapornis roseicollis. Next base: position 166,382 of record NDXB01006485.1, on the reverse strand, counting down.
GCTCCGAATTTGTCTGGGGAAGCCACCGCATTTATGGGTGAGGAGATTGAGCTTGCTTGTGGGCAGTAGGAGTCCTGGCCCGGGGCAGTTTCGGAGCTCCTGCTGGACCGGGTCGGCACGGCACCTAAACGCACGGTAGGTAGCATCGATGCGGGTTGTCCCGTGGTCACTGCAGGAGAAATAATTGCTGCAGACCAGGAAGCCGGAGCAGCAGCTGTCTGTGCGTGTTACATCTGCTCTTGTCTGCGGGACATGTGTCTGTGTAGGCATCTTTAAGTGGTGGTGTGTGCTGTTACTCCTTAACAGTGTTGCATAGTTCATAAGAGGATTCCTCTTTGTCGGTGTCAGGGGTACAAGCAGAGTGTCTCATCTGACTACTTGTTGGCTTCAACATAAGTAAAAGCCCTTTGTGCTTTCTGCGATCTCCATGTTAAATCTTTAGATTTGTGATGGTTGTCTTAAAATCTCCCTCAAGTATCTGCAGCAGGCTTGCGGAGATCAGTCCTCACTGGAATAGACTTTACCATAAGGATTTTGATTGTAATCACAGAAGAGTTAAGGAATCTTCAGTGGGTGTCTAGAGCTACTGAGTGGCTGCTTTCTCGTTAAGAGAGCCTTCTCTTTTTTCCCCTCCATTGGGCTTGTATGGAATATGTATCTTTCTTAGCGGTAACATGAATGCCTATTGTCAGTTATGGGGTTTTCATCTTTCAGCGAATTGGAGAGTAGTAAATAATTCAAGTTTGATCATGTTAGGAACATTTCTACAACACAGCATTGCAGATAGCAGTGGGGTTTACTTTTTTTTTTTTTAGATGGGTACTCTTCTGTGTTGGTAGAAATAAAACCCCAGATTTATTCCCTGTGTAGCACAGTGACTTCGTAACACTGGATTGATAATGTGGATTCTGTCTGTGTTAAGTAGCATGGTTGCTGGGAAGATCAGCAGGTTGGATCCTATTGGATCAGCAGGTATTAAGTCACAGTTAAGTTTTTCTGTTGCAGAGTAGTTCTGTACATAGAAGATGGCAATAACTTCTATATGTTCACGGGGACAGGATTCCCCATGAGATAAAAAGGGAGGGGGATTTGTCAATACAAGGGGCAATGTGTCTTGTCCTAACTAAAAATCATGTAAGTTGCATCCTGTACTCACGGAAGGAATGCAGAGTTACAAGCAAAGGTAGTGAGAAAGAAGGATTCAGTGTCAAGTTCTTGTTTCCAGTCCTTTGAAATTTTCACGTTGTGGCAGGATTTGTTATTGCAAAAGGCATCTTCTAGTATATAATACTAATGACTTGTGTTAAAAATAAATGTGCTTAGAACTCGTTTTTCTTTGTGCATGGTGTATAAAATCTGCTTCTTCTTTGGTCGGTGTCCTGTCTTTCAGCTGCTTTTTTTCTTCTCTTGTTCTTTGCTTGACTCTCATTCTTTAATGAAATTAGATAGATTTAGTTTGGAAAATATCGTGTGCTCCCCCCCCAACCCTCTCTGCCCCCTCCCCCCCGCTTCCTTTCTCCAACAACAACAACAAAAAAGCCCCACAGTAAGTAAAAAATGTAAAGCCATGTAGAAAATTCAGCTAACAATGTGGTTGTGTGGAAGGTAAGACTTACGTGAGAGGGAAGCTGTGGGTTATTCCCGTAAGATGTGCCTCTCCTGTGTTTGCAGGTTAGTGCATGAAGTTCACTTTTATCAGTGGTCCTGTAGCTAGGTTCAGTTTTCTGAAGGTGGAGTTCAGAAAGCTAGAAATTAAGAAAGGAAATTGCCTGACAAGTAATAGTTTGAACTCTTGATAAGGCCATGTCTGCAGAAGTAACTAGAATAGAAAGACCCTGCAAGCTCCATGTGCAGCTATACCACATCTCTCAGGACCTTTCCCTCTCTTGCTGCTTCATTCAGTATCTGATTTTTTTCAACACACCATGTGAAAGAAAAAAATTAAGGAAAGAGTTGAAATTCAGGATGGGCAGTTTGACGTGATTTGGATTCTATTACCTTTAGCTGTCTTCCCTATAGGCTATTCGGTATCTATTGTGAACTGAAGGCCTTTGGAAGTCCGCTTTATTCCCGGAGCTGTAACTTACTGGCTTTATCTATATTGGGCAGAGGGAATGCTTGACATGATTTTTTCTTTTTTAAATAGCCTCCTGGAACAGGGTGTAACACTTCGTCATATTGGGAGGGTTTTAGCATTGTAAACTGTCATGTAGATGAGTGAACTGTATGTTAGCTCTTCGCCAGGAAGGAAAAGAAAGGGCTGGCTTCTCTTGGCATTCTAAACCAAGAAAAATGCTGAAAGAGAATATTTGGTACAGGTTTTCTTCATTTACTGTCTGTGATTTATCTTAATGGAATTGTCAAAATTGCAGAAAGCCGAGTTACCTATAGCGTTGATTGATAAGGAAGTACACAGCTTTTTATGAAACTTGTTAATCTCCTACCAGTCTTGGGAGGATAGAAAATTAAAATGACAGTAGAGGCTAAATTTCCAGCTTAGATTCTGTTCCTGCACGTAGGACTGCAAAAAGTCCTGGTAATAGGATTTGGTCTATGTTAGTTTCTATTATTGTGCTAAAAAGTGAGTATGTCACCAAAATGGTTTTTATAGTTGTTGCCTGCATTTATTTAGAAAAGCTTGATTAGGTTGCCCTTTTTTTTAATTGAGGGAGAAAGTTGGCTCAGTTACGTAGCACTCAAAAGGGTATGAAAATACCAGACATCTCAAAGATGTGGCTGTAGTTCAGCTTCAGCAGCGTAGCAGACATCCCCAAGTCCTGTGTTGAGACAGCTAAAGACTTCATATGCAGAGCTGAAATTCCAGCCTTATAGCAGCAAGGACAGCATACAGGCTTCAGTGGCAGCAGTGCTGTGCAAGCCAGAAGAGACTACCTTGGCAGGATTCTGCACCATCCCTGGAAATGCTCAAAGCCCCCATTTAGCCTGGCCTTGAGAAGCCTGGTCTAGTGGAAGGTGTCNTATGCAGAGCTGAAATTCCAGCCTTATAGCAGCAAGGACAGCATACAGGCTTCAGTGGCAGCAGTGCTGTGCAAGCCAGAAGAGACTACCTTGGCAGGACTCTGCACCATCCCTGGAAATGCTCAAAGCCCCATTTAGCCTGGCCTTGAGGAGCCTGGTCTAGTGGAAGGTGTTGCTGCCTGTGCAGAGAGGTTGGAACTAGATGATCTTTAAGGTCCCTTCAAACCCAAACCATTCTATGATGTTGTGTGTAAGCTCCCAGAAGCAGCTGGATGGTATTAGGAAGCAGTTTGCTTTGGTCCCTGTGGTTTCCAAACCTCAATAGGACAGCCAGCAGTTGGGAGTTGATGCCTCCCAAGCCTCATGGTTCTGTGGTCTTTGCTTTCAATAGGTACCCCCACAATCCAGCTGTGGCTGATCTTGGTGTGAGGGGCTGATTGCTGAGAAACTGCTTCCTATTCTTCAGCTTCTTGTACATTTCCTGACTCACTCCTGCTTCACCATTTTGCCAGTTAGATTTCAGTGATCAAAGGGTGGATGGTAAGGACTGGAGTGAAGCTGTGAACTTGTTTCATATTGAATTGATTATGCAACCAGAATGAGCGGTAAGGGTCCTTGATTAGCTGCCATGATAAGCTAGATCATTTATTTTTGAAAAATACCCTGTTTTGTAACAGAAAGTCACTTGATAGGCTCTTAATGCTCTGCAGTTTACCACATGAGTAATTATCATCGGTCTTAAATTGTGTGCTTTACAAATTTGTTTTATTTGACTGTCTTTACCTACCACCTTTCTTAGCCCTGGTTCTTACTAGTTCTTTTAGTAGCCTTCTTTATCCAAATTTCTGCTTCCTCTAGAGTTGCTATTTTATTCTCTACCTTCTCTTTGCAAAAGCAGAAAACAGAGTTCCTTCATTATGCTCTCCAGTTCTTTAATTATTTCAGCCTTTTAAAATGGTTTCCAGTTTTATAGAATGCTTCTAGATGTTTGGATACTAGCACTGGAAGTAATACTTAGGGGTCAGTCCTGTGAAATCCAGAGACACAATGATCTGTATACCTCATTTTTCCCTTCTTAAATAGTCTTATGATGATGCTAGAGATGGGACTGTTGTGTTGAACAGGGACCTTGAGTTTTCCTTCAGGAGGATGTTCTCAGGTACTGTCAGATCTTCACAACTTCTGCTGATCAAGGACACAGATGGCTGGCTATCTGTCAGCCGCCTTTCCTCTTTGTAATTAACAGCTTCCTTTGTACTTGTCACTTGCACTGGTTTTCAGTCATTATCTTTTCTCTTTTCTTACCTTTTTTTCTTCCAAGTCATGGGCTAAATTGCAAAATAAGATAGTTTCCCTGAGACTAGAAACCACCTGCAGTGTGATGCTGCTTTTTGTTTACAGCCATGGTTTTTGACTTATCTCTTAACTGTTTGAACTAATTTTGTCTGCCTGGCTCAGCTCTTGTTCCATTGGGCTTTGCTAATGAAAATGTCATGCTCCACTGTGCCAGAGGCCTTTGAAGGAGAGAGCACATGAGCTCAGTGCTTTTAACTTTGTCAAACTTCTGTTGTTTATTGTTGTACTGATTAGTTTGGAGGGCCTTTTATGCTCTGGCTCCATGAGACAAACTTGAGCAACATGTAGAACTCTTTGGCAATGTTTATATGGTTTACTGTCATGGCATACCTTTAGTTTTCCTATATTTAGTTCTGTGCAATTCTGTGTAATGGCAAGTATGATTAATCACTCTTTAACAAAGATTTTTTTCATGTCTGTTACTTCCAAGAATTAACTGTTGTGCTCCTGTTGTCCTTTCCCCACATCTGCCTTTGCTTTTAAAGCGGTTAAAATTTTAACTGAACTTGTGTTCTTGCCCTTCCAAATCGAACAATTATGAAGTGTTCTAAAAAGTACAATGCAAACCTCCAGCAATGTGCCTGTGTCCTGGAGGCAGTCAGATCCCTCTAGATGTCACTACCTGGGTGAAACAAACATGCTTTTACCTGTGTTTGTGTGGTCTGGGCCAAAAGCTGTTGGCTCTTTCCATATTTTGAGGTACTTCACTGCTTTGCAGCAAGGTAAAGTGCTCCTTCAGTAGGTAGAGAAAGTAGCCTTCTGCTTAATCCTTGCTCAAATGACCTGACCTTGGCACCAGGAGCAGCATCCTGGGTTTTCCATAAGCTCCCTTTCCAGCTCTTTCTGTAACTTTCCCGGCTACCACATCCTTTGTTGTGAGAAGAAAAATATGGAGAAGGACAAAAGTGAGACCGGGGGAGTCTGCTTCCCAAGAGTGCTAGTAGTTTGCAGCTTAAGCTAGAAAAGCTTTTAAAACTGCACTGACTGCAACTGCTGAACCCAGGACAAAAGAGCAGCAAGAATGGTCAACGACACAGCACAGCTTCTGTCCAAGAAACAGTGAAGCAGGAAGGAACTTGTCAGCTAGATGAGATGACTGAGAAAACTGCATAAATGAGTGGTTGGGAAAGAGCAAGCAGAGGCCAATTCTTCACTTATTTCCAATAGAGAAATCCCAGGTGTATCCAGGAGTGATGATGGCATGCTCAAAACAAATGAAAGGAGGTAGTACTGTGCACAAGATGTACATAGGAGGTTCCATATGAACATCAGGAGGAACTTCTTTACTGTAAAAGTGACAGAGCACTGGATCAGGTTGCCCAGAGGGGTTGCGGAGTCTCCTATGTTGGAGATATTCAAGGCTCACCTGGACAAGTTCCTGTGTGATGTAATTTANTTCGTAAACTGGAGCATAGGAGGTTCCATGTGAACATCAGGAAAAACTTCTTTACTGTGAGAGTGACAGAGCACTGGAACAGTATCTATGTTGGAGATATTCAAGGCTCACCTGGACAAGTTCCTGTGTGATGTAATTTAGGTTACCCTGTTCTTGCAGGGGGGTTGGACTAGATGAGCTTTCGAGGTCCCTTCCAACCCTTAGGATTCGGTGATTCTGTGAGAAGGTGTAATTAAGATGCACAAGTGCTTGCCAGAAAATACTGTGGTTAGTTAAGGGAAAACCCAGTTTTAAAGGGTTAGCTGGATGTGAAAGTATTGTTGTGTGCTTGTTGTAGTTTTTCTGCTTGTCCCTGAGAGTTTACTTGAGTCACAGTTGGAAACGGGATGCTGGGCTCCTTGTAGGCAGCCATTTATTCAGTTTTGAGCCTCTTGTGTTTTGGTGTTACTAATGTTGGGGGGAAAACCATCTGATTCTGCATTTGTGGCTTGATGGAAAGGAGCTGAATGATCACAGCAGACCACTGCAGTTTGTGAAGGCGTGCCTTCTTCAGTTGGAAGTGTGTGGACATATGTAAGCATAAGCGCTGGTGTTGCAAAGCAAATTGTGATGGATCTTTGTGCTTTTGATTTTTTTTAAAGCTCATAACTGTGTTTCCAGGTAGTGCTGTGGGGATGTGTGGGCACAGTCTCACAGGATGAGTATTAGGAAAACGCACCACAACAGTGGATCGCATGAATTCAAGTGGAAAAGAACCCCTGAAGCATATCAGAACTTACTCAAGGAGTTTTTCTCTGCAGTGCTGGTTGTCAAGCCGAATATGTAAAGGTGGAAAAAGTTGCTAAAGTACTACTGTGCTCTGACAATCCTACTGTGATAAATGACTGTTTAGCAAATGGGAGAGCACTACAGTCAAGGGTACTTAAAGTATGCTAAAGGCCCCTCTTGAGTTGCTTCAGAAAGAAAAATGATGCAGAGGATGCAGACAATTAGCTTTTCTTCTTATTCTTCACATCCTACTCTGCAAATGAGATGGATGTGGTTACTGTTCCCCATGCCCAGAATGGCTGCTGTTGGTTTCTGTAAATCCCTAAACCTTGAGGAACTGCATATTCTATGATAGCTCCAAGATCTTATTGCCACCATGTCTGTGCGTATTTGGAACTGGCTACTTTGATTGTTACTGTAGTGGAGTGCTAATCATATTGACCTTTAACCTACCTTATAATCATATTAACCTACCTGGGCTTGTACTGGGAAATAAGAATTGCAGTTTTCAATATAATATATAGCACGAAGCATAAAATCACACAATGATAGAATGGTTTGGTTTGGAAAGGACCTTAAAGACCATCCACTTCCAATCTGCTGCCATGAGCGGAAACACCTTCCACTAGACCAGGTTTCTCCAAGTCCCATCCAATCTGGCCTTGAACACTTCCAGGAACAGGGCAGCCAGAGCTTCTCTGGCTAACCTGTTCCAGTGCCTCACCACCCTTACAGGGAAGAATGTTTTCCTAATATACAATCTAAATCTACCCTTTGCCAGCTAAAAGCCGTTCCCCCATATCTGAAGGGGGCCTATAGGGATGCTGGGGAGGGACTCTTCATTACGGACTGTAGTGGTAGGACAAGGGGCAACAGGTTAAAACTTAAACAGGGGAAGTTTAGATTGGATGTAAGGAAGAAGTTCTTTACAATAGAGGTGGTGAAGCACTGGAATGGATTGGCCAAGGAAGTTGTGAATGCTCCATCCCTGGCAGTGTTCAAGGCTGGGTTGGACAGAGCCTTGGGTGACATGGTTTAGTGTGAGTGGAACAGGGGGGGGGTTGGACCTAGATGATCTTAAGGTCCTTTCCAACCCTAACTATTCTGTGATTCTATGATTCTGTCATTACATGTCCTTGTAAAAAATCTCTCTCCTGATTTCTTGTATTACTCCCTTTAGGTACTGGAAGACTGCTCTAAGGTCTCCCCAGAGCCTTCTCTTCTGCAGCCTGAACAAGCCCAACTCTTGGCCTGTCTTCATAGGAGTGGTGCTCCAGCCTCTGATCAACTTTGTGGCTCTTGCTCCCTCAGGTCTTGTTTTGGGTGCTGCAGAGCTCCTCACAGGACTGCATGTGGGATCTCAGCAGAGCAGAGCAGAGAGGGAGAATCACCTCCCTCAAACAGCAGTCTGAGGTCACACTCCTTTTCATGCAGCCCATCATACAGTTGGTTTCTGGGCTGTGAGCACACACTGCAGGCTCATGTCGAGTTTTGTCAGCCAACACCCCTAAGTCCTTCTCCTGATCCACCAAGGGTCCCTCCAGCAAATCCGGGATTCTTCAGTTTAGAGATAAGGATGTTGTGCTGGACAGTGTCAAATGCCTTGCACAAGTCCAGGTAGATTACATCAGTTGCTCTTTCCTTATCCACCAATGCTGTAGCCCTGTTGCAGAAGGCCACCAAATTTGTCAGGCATGGTTTGCCCTTAGTGAAGCCATGTTGGCTGTCACCAAGCACCTTCTTACTGTCCATGTGCCTTAGCATAGTTTCCAGGAGGATCTGCACTATGATCTTGCCAGGCATGGAGGTGAGAATGACTGTTCTGTAGTTCCTTAGGTCTATTTTTTTTAAAATGGGGATTATAGTCCCCATTTTCCGGAGGCAGGAGCTTCACTGGACTGACACAACTACTCAAATATAATGGAAAATGGCCTGGAAACTTCATCCACCAGTTCCCTCAGGACCTGTGGATCAGGTTTCTTAGGTGGTCTTGAACATGGTCATCCACAACAGGCGGTTCTTTGTTCTCCCAGTCCCTGCTTTTGCCTTCTGTGACTTGGGCAGTGTGGCTGGTGCTCTTGTCAGTAAAGACTGAGGCAAAAAAAAAGTCATTGAGCTGTATCCATGTCCTGGGTGACCAGGTCTCCTGTTTCCTTCTGGAGAGGGCCCACATTTTCCCTTGTCTTCCTTTTGACTCTGATGTGCCTGTTGAAGCTTTTCATGGTGCTCTTAATGTCCCTGGCCAGATTGAGTTCTGTTAGGGCTTTAGTTTTCCTATCCTGATCCCTGCTAGAACTCATTCTCAGTGCTTCCTTTTAGGGCATAACAGATTGCTGCAGTTCAGAGACAAGTATATGAATGCACACATCTAGGAGATGAAGACAGACTTTTGGGACTCTATTTAGTTAATTATATCATTGACTAATTTGTCTTGGAAAGTGTGATGAGTAATTTGGGATCTCGATGTTGTTACATGTGAGATAATGATGAGGGAAGAAGCTCTGCTGTACATCTGCTTGTAATTATGAATTACCTACTGTGGTATTTTGATTGTCCACAAGAAGTCAGAGCAAGCAGTCTATTTGCTGAATAAGCAAATACGGTAGAGCCACTAGATGTTTCCTTCAAGGGTTTGGTTTTCTGGTTGTTTTCTCTGTGTGTTTGTGTGTCTCTATAGCGGGCTTGTGTTGAGCTTTTACCTCTTATCCTTGATTGAGATCAAAATTGCGTGTCAGATGCATGGATAGTTACTATGGCTATCCACTACTAAGTGGTCTTGCAACACACAAAAGAAGTCCTGGATGCTAGAAAGAAATCTTATCTCTGGCAGTTGCAGTATTTGTGCAGCTGTTCCTACAGATGTTTCTTTTTCCTACTCTTTTGTAAATTTCTCAGAAGAATCCAACAAAGAGAAACATTAAAGGGCCTGCCTGGAGAAACCAAAAACTTGCGATGCCTTTTAGTTTGGAGACAGTGATGGAGAGAGTAGATTCACAGTTTAAAAAGGACTGTGAAGTCTTACTTCAAATTTACAAGTACAAAGCCTGCCAAGGCTCTGTATTCAGTATTGCTAAATGGAGGTGTCCTAAAAATGGGACTTTTGCAAATGGCCTCTGAAAGTCATAATCTGACTGTAATCATTCAAGGATCTTAATAGCACTGCTGGAACCCAAACTAATTTGATCTCAGTAACTTCAGTGTAAAATGTGTGGAATTTAGAAGTGGGCAGGAAAAGTCCCAGTCAAAAACCTTGTTCTGACAAGAGTTCTGCAGTGTGGCTAAAAGTGAAGTTTACAAACGAAAGCATAGCAGCAAGCCTTCCCTCCCCTACTCAATAGCTGGTTTGCAGACTGGGGATTGTCATTCAGCATCTGCTGTGAGATGTGATTATTTGCTGCTTAAAAAAAGTGAAAGTACAATTCCATAGCATGGAAGTGGGGAGTCTTGAAGGTGCCGTTTTAAATATAATTTAAGTAAAAAGTCTTCAAAAATCAGTACATTAGTTTGAATGTAAAACATTATTAACATCTAATGCATGATGCTGAAACCCCTTCTGTTCCTAGGAGAGTGCAGGGCTCAAACTGGAATCAGTTAACTTCATCATCCACAAACAGGTAATAAATGATAGTTAAGAAAACATACATTTGTATAGACATCTGTCTTGATGCCAGCAAGCTTTCTTAGGTTGGGTTTTTCTCTCCAGGGACACTACTAAGTAAGCAGCAAGAACCTGTAAGAAGGCACATTGTAAGCAGAGTTTTTTTGAGTAATGAAAACTTAAGAAAAACAATACGCATCTGTCTGTAAGCAAAAGCTCTGATCAGCTTTTGGGTTGTTTAGTTTTCCATGTAACCTGGTATGTGTGTGATGTCTGCTGCCTAAATGTAACCCACCATACTTCAGTACTCTTAGGACAAAATCAGACCTGGCTTTGTGCATTGCAGTGGGAATGAGAGAGCAGCCTTACCCTCAGCACATAAATACATCAGATGGGTAAACATCAGGGAGGGGGCAGAACTATTTTGGGTGATAATGCCGGTGTAAATTGATGTAGACTGTTCACGAGTATGCTGGGATGAAAAAAATTTCTAACAGAGTAGGGAGCTCCTGGGACTGCTGGGGGATATTAAATTAGTTGGTTTGATGGTGCTTTTTCACTGTCTGGAAGTAACTGTGTTGCTGGCTCCCATGGGGCTTCAGAAGCTGGTCTTAATGATTCTGGTGGTCCTTTACTGTCCTGCCTGTTTATCGTGTGTGAACAGTTGTAAAAGAATAGTCTAGTCCCTACCCATAGGATTATTTTACATGTACTATGAGGTGTGCCAAGGCAAAAATGTCATTGACAGCAAATCAACATACTTGCATCACAGCAGGACCCTTATTATTTTCACTGTGATGATTCTGTCCTGCATGAGCCAACTGTTAATTCATTTCTGGTAGCTTGACTGGTTTTGAAGAATTTGCAAGGTTTTAGCATAAGTGTTGCAAACAGTTCCGGTCACTTGCCATCATGATTTGACTCCTGATTTGGTCAGCTGTTACTGGTAGGCTTTACCACATTTAGAAATAGTTGTTGTCTCTGCCTTTGCAGTGGTCTGTGGGTCTTTGTATGGGAATAGCCACATAACTCCCTTCACGTGCTGTCTTCTGCCAGGTGTAAGGGGAGAGGGAAGCTTCTGGGAAGGAGCAGGGGGCAGCTGTGATGGTGACTCTGTAAACTGGGGAGCTTGGCATGTTTTTTAATGCACAGCATTCAAGTATCTTGGAGTTGACTGTTGTGTCCTCTCCTGTTTAATATGTACTAAACTGTACCTCTTGCACTTCTGCTGTCAGCCTGAGCTCACACAGCTTACAGTGCTCTTGGCTGACGCCAGGAAAGGGCTAAAGCAGCCGGTTGAGTGTGTACCACATGGCACATTCAGTGTCAAGACTATTTATCACATAACGAGATTAAGCTATTGTGCAGCACTACCGTACAATGCAGGCTCATGCAGCTCCTGATACCTTTCCCCAGCAACTGGAAAAGACAGAACAGGAGTTCAGCATCGGGGTGATCTTCTGCTAGCATTAGAAATAAAATCCTAAATGCTGAGACTTCCTTCAGATGTTTGCATGTTATTTGATGGTGTCACTCCTGGGACACTGCTTCGGAGATCTTCATCTCCCAGCATGAACAGGAAGGCTATGAAACGTGAGTTTTACCGTTTCTTACTTTCATCGGGACTACTGGGAAATGCCACCTTAGCCAAGAGGACTTATTAGTTATTATTAGTCTACATAGGACTATGCAGTAAGCATTTTGCACCTTACTTAAGTACCCAGTAATGACAAATCATTGTACAATACCTGATGAAAATACTCAGGGAAGGAAATAATTTCCAGTCTGTACCACTATGCTAAGTGCTGAATGAACCCAGGTCAATAAAACAATAAAATGCTACTACAGTGGCAGGGCAAAAACTGGAATAATGGGATAATGGGATACAAGCAGTGCTACTGAGCGATTTCAGAGGGATGTGCCTTTGCGGTATTTCAGTTTCTTTTCTGAGGGTGCAAAAAACAGGCAGTTATCACCGAGCTGTTGCTGTGGACCGGTAGTTATGACAGGGATAGATCTGGTTTCACTTGCAGACCGATTGCCTGATAGTGCTAAACTGTAGACAGAGCAACTGGGATGTATTGATAGATGTGGAAATGTGCCACGAGGAGCTAATTATTTCCCAGGTGACCAGTGAGAAAAGGTTTGCTTTTTTTCTTCCCCTTGGATTTCATAAAAAGCTTTCACCTGCCACTTAGCTGCCCCTTATAAATAATTACCTGCAGTGTCTTAGACTGGTGGGATTGTCTGGATAATTTAAACCAAAATTGAATGTCTGGGGCCTGTGGTACCACTCAGATGTGCAGATACTCTAAGTAAGTCATACTCATTCTAATGACCTGAAATAGCTGACAAATCTCCATAAAACATGGCTCTTGAGGAGAAGAAGAGTATGGCAGCGGTGGTAATATTTTTTCACTCAGTGGTTTGAGTTTTGAGCTGCAGGAGGATTCCTCTTCTTGGAGAAGACTTTTAGCATTTTCTTCTGGATCTTGGAGGTGCCGTGTGAGGAGCTGCTGTATGTGTGACAGATCAGTGAGCTGTTCAGTTTCCTCTGTCATATACCTTAAGTAGAGAGCTCTAATGTGAATACAGTGTCAAGTACTTTACTTATTTGTAGCCTCACTGCTCCTTTAATTCCTGTCTGGGGATCAGAGGTCCATGTGAAGTCTGGTTTGTACCCATCTTATTCGGTGTAGTCTTGAAGTACTCAAAAAATACCATTATACTTCCTTTCTCATGGAAGATTTCTCTTTGCATGTTACTGCACTTTATCAAGTCTTGTTCTTTAATATGTGTGGTGCACACCTTCTTTACATATTTATATATTGAAAAACAGTGTTTGTTTTCCATTTTCAGTTCTCTAACATATTAAGTTTGGGATGAAAAGACAGATAAAAAAGAAGCATATTTTAATTGAGGAAGAGTCCCTGTCTGCCCTTTTTTACAGTTATGACATGCTTACATAAAATAAAAGCTGGACCATTAGCCAAATATTCTGCTGAAGGAATGTTTGCCAATACCAGCCACTAAGGTAGTTTGGGATTTCCAGAAAGAACTGCTCTTCTGCCCATCTTTTCTGCCTACGCAGAATTTCTGCTCTTTAGAAATTGTAACTTGCAGTGCCTGCAGCTGTAGACATTTGCATTTACCTATCCCATTGCTTTTGAGAATAAGTAAGAGAGATAGAATAGGTTTTATATCTGTAGATAAGATTTATTCTTGTCTTTGAATAAATCTTTCCCCTTTCATGGAATAAATCCACCCTTTTATGATTTCAAGCAGTAAAGAGGTAATGTTGCCCTGGAGAATAATCAAAAGCATTAGGGAAATGCCTAAAGCATGGAAACCAAATAGCAAGTATGTCTAAAATCAGTCTGCACTGGGAGATTACTGGAAGTATCAGCCAGTGTGTGGTGAATGTTGGCTGTGATATGACAGTACAGCTGAAAGAATACATGCACAGCTATGGATGCTAACTTGGAAAATACAAAGTGTGGAGCTGGTGGTAGCAAGGTACTCCTTAAATTTTGTGTGAAGTTAATGTCTGTGTTTGAAAAATAGGATGAGAATCTGAGCTCAGAAGCAAGCTGTGTGTGTTGCTGGAGGTCTGGAAAAAGTAGATATGTGTGTGTGTGTGTGTGTGTGTTCAGAAGCATGCAGAAGCTCAGCTTTTTAGCATCTGCTGCATGTGATTATCAAGGAAAGGGTTGAAGACTTATTGCAAAACCAAAAAGATGATCTACTAGAAAACAGAGAATGACGCAATGGTTTGGTTTGGAAAGGACCTTAAAGATCATACAGTTCCAACCCCCTGCCATGGGCAAAGATACCTTCCACTAGACCAGTTGCACAAAGCCCCCTCCAACCTGGCCTGAAACACTTCCAGGGAGGTGGCATCCACAATTTCTGTGGGGATGCTGCATGTCAAGAACATCAAGAAATAATCACAGAGACAAGGTCTATTAAACAAGCTTTTTGGTTTGTGTATGTTTAAAAGCAAGGAGGCTTGAGTGGTTTTTCTAGTTTATAAACTTGGATGCCTAGGCAGACTGCTTGGAAACTGATATGAGCAAATAGGTTGTTCTGAGACTCACTGGAAGTGGAACAAAGAGAAACTGTGTGTTTTACCTAGTCCATCATTTGCAGAATATTTAAGGCTAATAATGTAGGAGAAAGTAAAGTAGTGTGGAAATCCTGACATGATCCTGTGATTTCCCCCCCCTTTAACCGGCCTTTTAAAATTTTACAGAGCTCTTTAAGTTGCAACTTGTGTTTTTGGTGATGGTGGTGCTGGCACCAAGCTGACATGAAAAGGTCACTGAGTTCCAGGATGGTGATGATGACATAGAGAATACTCATTTGCCATCCTGGGACAAAAGAGTACACAGTAAAATGGCTGTTTGGTTGGGGTGATGTGGTTTTGTTTGGTTTTGGGTTTGTTTCAGTTTATTTTATGTGATGGGATATTTATTGAGCCTATTTCATATATGTGTGCGATGTCATATAGTATAATAAAGTTGTCAGTTCTGTTGGTTTAAATTGTGTTTGAAATGAAAACCAAATAATATGCTCCTATAAAGTAGCATCTCATTAAGGCCTTGGTGCTCCATTGCGACATTAGAATGGCTGATTGCTCTGGTCATGAAATTTGTAAGAAAGTCAAGGAAGATGCAGAGATTGAAAAAAACTTTCATGGTAAGTGTTTTAGTGTTGGGAGAATACTACTGAAGCTGCTGAAGTTGGGAAATGGAGAAGACTTGGTCTTTACACTTGTACACTTAAGACAGGATTGGACTGGTAAGCTGGTGTTCAGACAAGGAATTTGTGAACAAGGAGGCAGTATTCTTGCATGTGTTTTTACTTTGTAGATACGTCAGAGCTACTTTTGTTAGAGATTCTAAAAGAACAGATCTATTGCTGCTAGTTAGTGCTAGTAGCATCTGGGCTTAAATTTGGCATTGTGAGTGAGTTATAACTTTTTGTTTGTTTGCCATGGCAACATTTAACAGCTAGAAGATGAACTTCAAATGTATGTGGTTGATTCTGGATGCACAACAGAATTGCTCGCCACCTGCTGACTTATACCCAGTCTGTCCCTGAGCAGTGATTGGCCCCTCATGGTCAGCTCCCTGCAGTTTCTGTACTGAACATGATGTTCTGTGGTGTGAAATAACCCACTGGCTAGTTTGGGTCATATGTCCTTTTTCTGCTCCCTTCAGCATCTTGTGCCCCTTGACCAGGGTAAGTGCTACTGAGCCACAACTGAAGCATCGATGTGTTATCAGCATTGTTCTCAGACTAAAGCTAAAACACCACTGCACCAGCTACTAGGAAGAAATATAATTCTATCCCAGCCGAAACCAGGAGAACAGGAAAAATATGACACTTCAGCCTGCACCCTTGAAATGTTGGATTGTTTTAAACATTGTTATTCTTATGTCCATACTGATAACAAATTTAAATGACGTGATGCCTTTTGCAGAGCTGGGGGAAAAAATCTCTGTGGTAGAAAATCAATAATTGCCATGGCTCTCCCAGCTTCTGCAGCGCTTCCCTTTACCGAAGCTGACAGTTCAGTGTATTTGCTGCTTGTTAATAGCCATGCTTTATGTGATTCGGTAGCATGAATATGCACTTATAAACAGCTGTTAAACTTCCTACAGCATTTGTGAAAAGGAAATGTTAAATGTGAACAGTTCTCAAGTTGTTTTCTTGTAAGCAAAATTCTGTCCATCAGTCAGGAAACCGTATTGTGCTATAGGTCACAAACATCAAGAACAGCCAAGTAAAATACTGGTTTTTATCTTGCTGTAGAAGTTGGGAAAACTTTGAATAGTTCAAGGTGACGTTTTACAAAAAGGCTGCATTCATTTGAGCATTTGGGGTGGGGAAATAAAAAGTTGAATTGAGCAAGGTCTTCAGGATAACTTACACGTTTATGCGTAGTTATGCTAATTTTGCTGTGGGGTTTTTTTATTGCAACTAAAGTGAGAATCTGTTAATCAGAAAAGTTTTGGTTGTTACCAGAGGACAATGAACTCTTGTAAGGTTTTTAGATGGCTGAATACATCTATGCTATAAGAAGAGCAAAATTTTATCATTCTTGTTGACAGCCAAATTTGGACTGGCCTTTTGTGGGTGTGCAGGGCTGGCAAATAAAAAAGAAGTTCTTTGAAAACCACAGAAGGCAAGCCTCCGAGTGTCTTGTTTTTGTAACATACCTGAGAGCTAGTTGTAATTGAAGCCTCTGTGTACAATGGACCAGAAAGAATAATACTTCATTACTGTGTGCATTTGCTCAGGTAGTGTACGTGGTACATGTTTAACACAGGAGGGAGGTCTGAGAGTTTCATGGACAAGTTTAGGGTGAACATGCTTCTCACATGTGGTGAAATGGCGGGTCATTTCCACTGAGCTTCTTTTATCCTCTCTACTCTGCAGCATGTTAGCAGTTTGCCATCTTTGTTTTCATACAGGTTCTTAAAAATTGCCAGAGAGCTTAGAAAATGCAGCAGCTGCTGTGCAGAAAACTGGGAACAGTTAAGTATGGATAGGTGCCTTCAGTGCTTTTTGGACTTAACTGTTGTTCAGTGTGCTGACCTGCTGTTGAGGTTAGTGTCAGCAGCTCCACAATCCATGCTGTTTTACCAATAGAGTTTGACACACCTTTCTTTCAAAGAAAGCTATTACTACTGGACTTAGTACTATTGTTGTTCTCCTAAGTGCTGCTGACAGTGTCTTGGCATTCTGATTGCATGAGAGATCGGGTTCATGACCTCAAGATACATCTGCTGTGGGCTTTTGATAGCTGATGTAATTTTTCCTCAAACAAAAGCTTCCATTTATATCATGTTCGGTATCTCCTGAAACCGAATAAAAAAGGCAGAGAAAGTATTGGTGAGGAAAATACAGCACATACCAATAAACCAAGAATAGGATAAATGTAGTAGAAAGCCAGTAGTAAGTTGAAATATGTGGAACATCATTTTATGGTTATTCCAGTTGTTTGTGTCAATCTGCAATTTGAAAGAAGAAAACTTCCTGCAAAGAGAGTCATGTAGTTCATGGCATTACTGCTGTTTTGTCCAGCATGTATCTGCAGGTTTGTTTGTATGCTTAAATCCTTGGTTTTGACCTGCACAGGTTAGATGCTGTCTTAGTCAAAAATGCTGTAACAATGGGATTTCTTCACATACATTTCTTCACATTTCTTCACATATCCTTCACTTCATTAGCAGTGAGGGATACTAAGGTGCATTTTCCTGAACTGCTGTATTTTCATAATTTCAGAACCACACAACGTTCCGAGCTTGATGTGAAATTGTGCAAAGCTTAAAATGTGGGAAATCTGAAACAAGTGGCAGTAGTCATACAGAGAAATCTTTTGGCTAAACTGTAAAATATATGTGTTCAAGAATATACATTTTCTGTTTATATATAGGGTCCTCGTGAACACCTTTGTGTTTATGGAATGGTAGTCATCAGAATGATAAAGAGGTTTGAAAACTATTCAGACCATCTTTTTTCTAGTACAAATTTGGATGAAGATGTTGTGTGTGGAAAAAATGAACTTGTGTCAAATGGTGTACCTGTATGCCTGACCACCTGAAGGAACACCTCACTGGGCACCTGAGGGCTTTTGCTGGGCAGTGGAAAAGTGGTGCTTGTTCTTGTTGTCTAAGCAAGAGACTGTTTGCTTACTTAAGCATGCTGCGGTAACTTTGATGGTTTATATTGCTGCTAGTGGATATTGCTGATGTACTTCCCAAGCCACATATTTTCCTGCCGTATGTTTGTCATCTTCCCCTGTATGTTGTTGTTTTTCTTCTCAGTGTTTGCACCCTTCAAATATTTGAGGAACGTTTTGTGTTCTTTCCTTGGCTGTCATGGTGTCAGTCCAACAAAATGCTCATCTTCATTCCTCTGCCCTGAATGTCTTCCAAGTTGTTTTTGTTGTTTCCAGTGGAGAAAAATCAGACTCAGTAAACAAACTGATGATACATTGATATGATGTATTATTTTCAATATTGGATTGGACAGCAAGTTTGCAGCTAATTTGTTATATATTACCACTATTAAGGAACTGTAATGAAGAAAGAGATCTATGTTTACTGTGCTCCTTTCAGGCTGTTTTTGTCAGAGAAGGCAAATAGTATTTTTCAAATGTTAATCTTGCAAGAAGTAAGCCAGAGTTGCAGTTCTTTCCTCTGTTCTGTCTATCAAATGCAATTCTTGCAGTTCTCATGAGGAATCAAATCATTCTTACAAATCTTAAAGGCAGGTTTCCATCCAAGAACAACAACCTTACTGCCTTAAGATATGAAGAAAAAAGCCAGAATAGCGTTGACAAAGTCTGAGTTTTGTAAATTGTGCCGAATTTGTAAAGTGTTCCATTGCTTCCAAATCACCACTGTTGAAGCCTTTTCTTCTTTTCCTTTCCAGAGATGCTAGGACAGCTTGCTAAGGTTTTGCTTTGCAGATTTACACTTTAAATATCTCCTTGGGAAAAGGGTTGTTGCAGGGCTGCCTGAGTGGTAGATTCTTAAAAAGATCTGGACTATGAGGTGAGTTATGCCAGGATGCTCCCCAAGTCCCCGATGTGAGAAATCTTTTGGGGCACCCAGATTGCTCAGCGGTGTCTCAGGAAATGTCAGACTGCTGCCAGAGCTGCTTATGCCCTTCCTTCCTTACAGTGAACATGAAGTAAATTTCCCCAGTGAACCATAATAAAGATAGTACAGCAGCTTTGTTCTGAAGACTGTATTGAAATCTGTTCCCCTTAAAACTGATTTTGATTTTTTTTCATTCCATCCTGTGCCGTGCAGCTTACCACGTGCTTAGCACATCTAAGGTATGCTTGTGCGAGAGAACTGCAAGTCCTGTTTAAAATAGCTTGCTTTCATAATATCCAGATGTGTCTGTCAACTGTGGTGATGGCATGTCAGTTTTCTTCTTTTTCTTGCACTTTGTGTTCTTCACAAGTGAGTAATTCAAAGTATAAACTGTGGCTTAGTCCTCCATGCCAAGTGTGACAGAGGGATGTGATCAGGTTCTCCTCAGCATCTGCTCTGAAGTCATGTTTTGTCTCCATAGAAGAGCTGATGTTACATGTGTGTGTGTTTCTCCTTTTCATGCTGTTGGATTCCTATTTCCTGGAGTTTTGGCACACTCCAGTTTCATCGAAGAAGGCTGGCCGGCATCTTACACTCATTCATATAACTGTAACCATTAATGGGAGCTTATCACTTGCATTATTTATTTTTTTAACTCAAATGCTGCATTGCTTGATTTTGAGTACATTTTGTAAACTAGTGCCTAATTTAACAAATAATATACCATGTGTTGACCTTTAAGATACTGGGATGTTTCTGAAATGGTGAAAAGTAGGACTCGGATTCAAGTCTCATACAAGAAAATACTTAGAAAGATGAGGGATTCTTGAGACTGTGAAATCTAAGGTTCAGTACTGTATGGTAGGAATGTGGACATAATTGCACTTTTAATCTTAAAATTACGCTATTCATCTTCTCAGGAGTTGTGCATACTTGTGCTTGTACATGGATTTGGCAGTAAATCACATAGAGAGATTTATTGCCGGTTATCAATTTAAAGCGATCACCATGATAAATGTCTACTTCTTTGTTTATATTGCTGTTCATTTAAAATTCTCTATAAATCTTGTCTCTAATAGTGTGAAAGAGCTGCCATCTGACAACCCTCTCATTTTTTTCCTAACAGGATTTCATTATTTTCTAGATGCAAAAAGCTGGCTGTGATGTTTTCATCGAACTTTGAATTCTCTCTTATAGTTTCTGTGTGGTCGCACAATAGCTGTAGACCTTGGATATATATTGGTCACTAGTTTAATTTGTCCCCCTGAAAAATTAATTTTCTTTGGAGTTGATCTCATCATCACTTTGTGATTGCTTTGGGATTGAAAAGGTTGTAGTCGGGTTGTGATTTTCAGTTCCTTTTCTGTCCTCTGACTCTGGTTGGTTGTATCTTGCAGAATTAGCAGTCTGAAGCAAATGTCACTGAGAGAGTTAGATGCTTCTCTTCAATGTCTTTTTTGGACTCTGTTTGCAAAATAGTTGGCAAATGCTTTGGGCCTGCAAAACCAAGTAAAATGGAGAGGTTATGACTGTACTGCTTCGTGTGATCTCTCCTTCTGTGCACTGGTTTCCAGTGAAAATTACTTCATAAAATACTCTGATATGCACCGCTGCACCGTTTTCACCCATGGCAGTGGTTGATATTGTCAGTATTGTTCAAGGACCAGCAAATCAAAATGCCCTTTTGGTACAGCAGACAGATCTTTTGGTTACCGAACCCATGCATTCATAGCTCATTACCCTTCTTGAGAAAAATGAACCAATTCGTATGGTCAGAAGTATTTTCTTACACTCTTCTTTATGGGGTACAGGTCTCTAGGAAGGGGAGGGACAGTAGGTGGAGCCTGGTTTTAGATTCTCCACACCTATTTGAAAGAGGCAAATGGAGTTTATCCTAACTGCTTTTGCCTTACCTCCCTCTTATTTCTCAACTGTTGAACCAGGCGTAGAGCTGTTACAGTCTCAACACAGCTGCACAGCTGTGTCAGTTTAATGCTTGGATCACCTATATAGGTGTTTGTGCAGGAAAAGCCATGTGACTGAGCTGGATAAAAGTAGTAGTGACTAAACACTTGCCTAGTAAATTCCTGGGAACATACTTTGCTAGTCCCAACGTATTTAGAACCGAAGTGTTCCTTTACCAATTGTGAGCAGAAGAAATAAACTGAGGTAAATTTACAAAAATGCAGTAAAGAATAATTTTAAACAATGCGGGCTCTGCAGGATTTTGAATGCTCAGATGCTGGAAAAGATTTCATCTGCTCAAACTCAGTTTCAGGGAAAGACCAGCCAGATCCTGAAGTTGTTGCTGAAGAGGGAGGGATTTCAAGATCAAAGAGGTGGTGTGTCTCAAAAACTTGTTTCTCTTTAAAATTTTGCCAGGAATGGATTCCAGTATTTCTCTGTCTTGCCAACCAGTAAAGCAGCTTTCATGGCTGTGAGCTAGGTTGTGAGCTGTGAGCTGCAAATACCTGTTTATAACTCATTATCTGAACCACAAATTCAGTAGAGGGGCAAACGTGAGAAAGTGAAATGACTGACCTTGTTTTGATTCATACCAGTTCATTAGGAAAATCAGTTTATCTGAATGAAGCAAGTTATAGGTTAACTGAGCTGTATTTCCCACATTAATAATACAATTGTGCTGGACCAATTAATGAACAGACTTACTGGCTGAATGCATCCTAATCTGCCCAACCTGAATGTGTTACTTGATAGACATGCCATTTTAAAGTCAGTTTCTGACACTACCATCATCCCTGATCAAGTCTTATTGCTCCTTTTTTATTGCATCCATTGCAAAGTAGGTATCGCTGAGCACTGCTTTTTCATGCACTTGCAACTTGTAGTTTGCATGTTTTAAAGGAATGTTGTAAAGTTCATGTGTCTGTTTAAAAACAGCATCCCAGAAACAGAGATGTAAACCAATAACTTTTGGACCATATGTGAAAATTTCACCTGTCGTGCAACTTTTGCTGCTTAATGGAAACCGTTTTGTAAAAACTCAGAGCAACTTTCTCCCTCCTCCCCAAAAGGCTAAAGATTACCTGGGCTTAAATTGAATTCAACTCCTCATAAGTACCTTGCAGGCTAGCCATCGTCGCAGCTTGTATTTTTGCTGCTACATGCACAAGCTTGAGCATGTATGAGCCTA
This sequence comes from Agapornis roseicollis, assembly GCA_002631895.1. Lineage (NCBI taxonomy): Eukaryota > Metazoa > Chordata > Aves > Psittaciformes > Psittacidae > Agapornis > Agapornis roseicollis. Next base: position 144,516 of record NDXB01006485.1, on the reverse strand, counting down.
CATTTCAGCAGTTGGGTGTGTTGTCATTTGGAGCAGTGAATACTGACAGTTAAAATAGATACAGTATTGATAGGACCGTGCTTTGGTTGTGTCCAATACTATAGATGATGTACGAATGGAACAGATAGATGTAAAACCCAAACAGCTTTTTAGTTTTGTTGTTCTGAAGCTGGCCAGTACTGGTTGTACTTGCCTTCTTTGTAGCAAACTTATTTCAGAACATGTTCTTGTAAAGATTGTTGAAGAACCTGCATTCCCTGTGTTCCCTGCAAGATCTCAAAAAAAAGAAAAGAAAATTTGTTGGAAATAGTGAGTTTTGGTGTCAGTTCCAGCTGAATTTATTCATATCTGTCTTGTAATAGGAGTTGCATGAAAAGGTAGAAAAGTTGACAATGCACAGATAAGTTTTCAACGATGTTAACTCTTCAGTAGCTATACAGAATCTGTATCAATGTGAACAGGGTACCTGTATGGCTAGATCAGCAATACTAGCTATATTATGCATTTTACTCATGTGAATAGTCTCGGATAAGAAACATTTGACACTAGTTGAACAGCATGTGTGTACGCTTGGAAATGCAGTGGTAATGGTTGAACTTGCAAGCTATTCACAAATTTTTTGTGGCATTTAAGCCAGAAATAGCTGCTCCTTTGGGGACGTTTCAAACATATTCTGTGTGAGGACTAAAGCATCAACTTCTAGCACGGGCAGACAATTTTCTGAGTAATCAGCAGCAAGCACTAGAGAAAGGTATCACATGAAATATATACAACCTGCTCCCAAGTGGCAAAACGACTTATTGCAGAGCTTACAGATCAGACCGAATTCTCATCAAACTACATACCAAAGAATGGAGCATTGGAAGAATTCATTCACCATTAAATAACTTTTAAAGTGTTAGAAGAATTTTCAGAATGGAGGAAAAAAGCCAGGAATCTGGGTTCTATCTGTGTGCTTTCAGTATTTTGTATTCAGTGTTAATATTTGAGGACAAACTAAACATTGAGGAAGGTAAACATACATTCTGGTTAAACTTTTGTTTGCTCCCTTCAACATCAATTAAAAGAACAAAGCCACCACACAGGGTGGATAGCATGGTTTCTTTTCGCATCCATAAGCAGAAGTTATATTACTAATGGGCATACAGAAATGTTCTTTCTATGCGGTGACTATTCAAATAATAAATGAGCAACATTTATAAACTGGTGGCTGAGATTGAGGACTGGAAAGACTTGTGCTTTCAATTTCTCTCTCAGTTAAATATCTTGTAGGCTTTGGTCTGTCTTGGGGGCGTTGGGAAAGTGATGGATTTAGTCCTTTGGTCTTGGGTTTCCTGGGGCTGACAGTACTGAGAGGTGTACATTCTTTCTCCTTTTGTCTAATTTCCTCCCTTTGAAGTGGAGATCAGGCTTCCATTGAAAGCAGAGGTTGTCCAGATACATGAGACGTGAACATCTGACTCTTTTGAGGGTACATGAAAGGTTTTTGTTACTTTCTTTTAACATTTCTGTCTCATAATATCATCAAAAATCACACTATGAAGTGAAATCATAGTAGTTACTCCCTCCCTTGATTCTGTGTCTTGTAGAAAGCTTAATGCTTTACGTACAGGATCTTTCAAGGCCTAGCTGAGATTTCAGCTGCATTGTCTACCATATGTTTGGAAAAAATGCTTCATCATCTGCAGCTAATTTAGCAGAAAGCTGGAATGCCGGAAACATAATTTTGTTCTTGTTGAACTATAACTGCAAGTACTTTGTGAGTGAAAGCATCAAATTGGAGTTGTTCCTGTATTTGTGTAAAGCAGAGATGATTTCCAAGTTCTAGCTGCTTTTATCTATTTATAGGTTAGGGTCCATATCTCTTTGGTGTGGTCTGAGTGTAAAGGGCAGCAATGAGTCAGTGCTGAAGTCTTTAGGTTGGCTGTGGTTTAACACAAACTCTTGGTGTAGGGCACAGGAGCCCTGCTGCTGCTCAGCTCTTCTTGCATGTGTTTCTGTGATGATCTGAAGTCCTTAATGAGACAGCTAGTCCTGTAGGTTTCTTGCATATCCTAACAAAGTACACTCGGTGATGTCTGATATCTTAATATCTTGTGCTTAGACTCTTCAGCTGGTCTTGATGCAGAAGGTAAGGAGATGATACCACTCTGTTACAATGCCTAGTCACAAATAGCAACCAAATGAACAATTTCATTTTTTATCTCAGTGGAGCACATGGCAAATTTGTCATCTCAAGAGGCAATGTGCATTGGTGCTTCTAAGCATTGGTGTGTTTTGTATGTGTTTCATCCAGATTCCTGATTCCTTTACCAGCTTATTGTCAGAGAAGCTGAAAGCCTTCCACAAACCCCACAGGTTTGACAGCTGTTAGCTGTGCTTGATTCTTCTTCTTTCTGTTAATTCTGTGAAAATTTGATGTAGAAAGCTGGTTTTTAGTTCTTCCAGGACATTTGACTGTTTTGTTAGAAAATACAAAGTCACGGAATTGTTTGAGTCTTGCTGTTTAACTGTTCTGAAACGGCACCAGCAGTCGTCTGTCTTCTAAAAGACAAAGGCCTTAAGAATAACTGAGAACAAAAAAAAAAGGGGGAGAATTAGAAAAGCTCTTTCAGATCTACTGCAAAGAAAAAGCTTGAGTCACAAGACAATAATCAGAGCATCTGTCCCGCAGACAGACTACAAAGTTCTCTTGAGTTTTCTGGAAAACCCAGTTGTTGCTGCAATGTTATCCATTATTTACACTGGCTAACCTGGATTTTATTTTTTCTAAAAAAGATTAATTATATTTTTCCATTTGTAAATGTTGAAATGGTCTTGAGCACCATTGTATCTATTAGAAGATAGGTTGAAAAATCTCACTCTGCCTGCATCTGTTCTGGTTAACCCTAAATTTAGGTAAGTGATGAATCAAGCTGATGTAAACCAGACAATTTGAGCAAAAATGACTTCCCATGGGGTTGATACCTAGAAATTTTACCTTCCAACTTAGAACAGGGTTAACATTCAAGTCATTATCTTATCAAGAGTAGATAAAAACCATACAATTGTAGTTAGGGTTGTAGGTGGAAAGAGAAGTCAAGTGTAAAGTTGCTGGAAAAGCAGATCAATTGCCTTATAATGTCTTTTCTGCAGTGTTTGTTTTAGAGGTTTGGAATTCCTGATGATAAATTATACATTGCTGATAGTTTTAAAATAATAAGTCGCAGTTACAACTTTTCCCGAGCTCTTCTGCACTGGCTTGCATATGGAAGAAACTCTGGTGCTGATTACTGTATTTCTATTAGCAGCCACCCGATGTGATTTATACTTTCCAGAATGCACCTTATTCTGCGAAAATAAATCTTTGAACATTCTGTTCTTAGGCAAGTAAGGAGCTGCTTGAATTTGTGAAACACTGATTTAAACTTCTGCTGTTTTCCTGCACTGAAAAAACATGTTGCTTTTGAAATGCATGGCAGTGTTGACACAGATTAGAGATAACCTGAAGGTTACAAGTGAGGAAAAAAAGATGTCCTTCATTCTAAAAATAAATACTTTTGAAATTACTGTTCAAACGTGACAAAGCCAGAGGGAAAAATTATTATTCTATGAAAGGAATTTGATTTTTTGTCCTGTTTTCCTTAACCTGTAGCCACCAGTAAGAAGGGGAAGGTAAGACTTACATGTGCATCACTTAAGGCTCCTGAAACTTCTAGAAAAGCAAAACTGCAGGAGCATGAGGATGAATTGGACCTTGAACAAAGCTTGAAACTGGATACGGTAACTACCATGTACAAGTTGTACAAGAAAGGAAATCAACATTTCAACTAGTAATAAGAGATCAATAGTATGGGTAGGAATTCTTGTAAAATGGCACTTGGGAATCTTGACATCTCTCTTCATGAGTGCAATAGTGTCTAGAATATATACTTGATATGGAAGTGCAACGGGCTACACTGCACTGTATTTCTGCTCTCCTTTTTGTCTGTTAAAGTTCTAGATTGGAGTATGAATTAGATCAGTGCAGTTCGAGTTTTTTGTCCTTTTAAGGTAAAAATCCTTGTTAATACCATCTGATTGGGGATCAGGCTTCCTTGATTTTTATTGTTACGGGCATTGCATAGGAAGTATGCCCCTCCCAGGTTTATATGGTGAATCTGTTATGCTGGGAAGACCCTGTTCATTCTGATATTCTACATTTAGGAAGGCCCTTATGTTGTATTTCCTTCTTTACTTTGTTGTTCTGTGTTGTTTACTGGTTAACACTGGTTGGCTGATAGTATGTATTACAGAGCAGTTGTGGATTTTCATCTCATGAGGGTGATTTTTAAAAGACTGGTGTCAGAAAAGGGTTGAAGCTTAAAGAGCCAAAAGGAGAGGTACTGAGAGAGGAATGACTTATGTTGTATGAAACTGCTTTTCCTTCTGAAGTGCAAAAGTAAGAGAAGTCTGCATCGAGACCAAGAATGTACATTTCTGCTGGTCAGGAACAAGCTAGCTCCATGCTCCCACAGAATCAAGGACCTCAGCCAACAGCATTGCTAGAGACATGATAGCATTGCATGAGCCCAGCAAAATGAGTAAATCAGCCTGTGGTCCTGCTCCTCAAACCATGCTTGCTTGGCAAGTTGGTGACTGTTGTCTGCTGTTAACTTGTATCTGTCGTAGCCACATGAACATGGTTACTTTTTCTATCCTGTGATTTATTGCTTCTGATGATGTGCTGTAAATAGGAATAAGTTTTATTCAGTCATAATTGTGGATGTAGTTTGGAGGGAGACAGAGGGTAGCGATGGGGATGAAACAGTGTTACTAGCTAGCTGGGCAAACTAATAGGTAACTTCCAGACACTGTCATGAAATCAAGAGTGCAATATTATCTAACTGGATCTCCAAGCATCTTGATGTGTTAGCATGATTTGTGGTTTTTGGCAACTCCCTAAGAAACTGGTATTGTTCAAGAGTTATCCTTATGTGTTCATTTCCCTGTTGATTTGTTACAGTCAGCAAATTTTTTGAGATGGGAATTAAAAAAAGCTGAAGTGTGATGAATAACTTATATCACCACAAAATGCAAATCATGGAGATGAGCTGGCATTGTTTTCAAAGCTAGTGCTGACCCTACTTCAGAATTAAGCACCAAGTGTTGGAAGTGTGATGAAAAGGAGGGCCCTGTTGGTGCAGAAGAAACATCCTTTGTTTAATATAGCGCTGTATCTTTCTGGTAGCACTACATATGATCCAGATCCAGGTCCATGTGTACTTGCAACTTTATGCTGTAAGGGATGAGCTTAGTTAAAATTAGTGGTAACATGGGTAACGCTGAAGTAAGTTCTGCACATTTGGGTTTCTAAAAAGGGAAGCCCAAACAATGAGGGTTTTTTCTCTTTTCACACACGAATTAAAGAAAGCTGTTCATGGGATTCATTTTCCAAGGCAGTAGCTGCAGGCTTGTGAAATTACAGCCATTTGTCGGGATAAATGGTGAGAGAAAGAAAACTCAAGAAAGCAACAGTGCAGTGCAATGATGGCCATATAGAGATGGACTATTTTTGTGGGGAGGGCTGCAAGGCTTCTCTGTTGATGTGACTACAGTAATGTGAAATAGGAATGCCCTCTGAATGCAGGTGATAACTTCCTTTCCCAGGGGCATGCTGATATGCTGCTCTACAGATAGTGACTTAGATAAGGCATGGGCCTTCCTTACTGTAAAGGGAGTCAACAAGAGAAGGTAGATCTTGCTGGTTTGTTCTTAACATTATTTTATGCTGTTGAGGAGCACTGTCACTCGTAGCAGGAGGCATTTATATTCTCAGGATACTTTGCCTCTCTTAAAGTAGACACTGAATAAACTGAACTATGTAAACACGAACATGCTTAGCACAGTTTCAAAGTGGCTGCAGAGTCAGGACCTGCCATCTTTGGATTGTTTTTCTTCTGCTTTTGTGGCTGTTTCTCTGAAGTGTTAGTCCTAGTTAATGCATCTGTGTCTCTGTGGCCTACTTAAAACCTTGGGAGTGCCTGATGTTGTTTTTCCACTAGCTGGTGCTTTTTTCTAAGTAAACAAACCAAGAAATCTTGAGTTTTCTGTGGGTAAGTAACATGTCCATGTCTTCTGTTCCTGAATCATTTACTATGTGAATAACTTAACTTGGTCTTCACTTTTGGGTGGGGGAAAACAATGTCAGAAAAAGATTTTCACGTGGTTTTAGCTAACTTCCAGGATGCTGAAGATGCCCTGCTAACGTGCGCTTGATTTTGAATTCTGCTTCTCATTCAGTTCACATAGCAGACAAATGTGAGGAGGAAGGCTACTCATTGTGGTAGCATGCAGTTATTTTTCTATGTTGTGCAGATTTCACATGGATTTTGTGTATTGAACAGAAGGACATAAGTGAACACAGAATGCCATTACCTTTTAACTGTGGGATACAGTAATAAAGAGAAGACTGTGGGTGCAATACAGTAGAATTGCACTTTGTCTTTAATGGTTACTCCAGTACAAGCTGGAAAAGTAGGTGTTAGCATCCATGCACAGGTTGACTTTTTAAAGGATAAGGACCACATGTATTATACCATTTCTCCATATGAATTAATTTTACAGTCAAGGGGCAGTGTCTTGGTCCTACCTTAGGAATTTGGGGGCAGAAATCACTTAGAGCTTTACTGAAAAGAGCAGTGCCACAATGATTTTATTAGTGTAGTATAGTATCATTTTTCATTTACTAAAACAATTTAGATGTCATAACATACTCATTGCTGCTTTTTTAAAATATATAGGAAGGATTGTGGATACTGTTTTCCTGATGCTAATTTGGCTTTAAAAAAGCAAAATATTAATTCCATAAACACAAAGGAATGCTTTTCCTGGGCAAAAGATGGAAGTGTCAATGACAAAGTAATGGTGCTTATTTTGAGCTGGCTTTTTCCATGTAGACACGTATCTGCTTTTAAAAATGGTGACTATATTGTCTTCAGTAGTATAACATAGACATTCATGTCAGTATGGTTAATGTTTTTAAGTAACAGGGGCAATTACTATTAATATAAAACATGTCTGAACAGCATTAAAACTATACTGATTTCAGTTTAAAAGTAGGTCTGTTTTAAATTTAAGTCCTGCTGGGATTGGCATGCAGAGAGGAACACCTGTCTTGGCTCCGGTGGTGAGTTTAGTAGGAATGGAAATGGATGCCCCATTGAGTATGCCAAGTTTGAGCTTTTGGTTCTGATGTGCCTGTGTTTATTTAATTTGGGAAAGTGCCAAGATGCTCTCTGAAACTGAGTGGGTGCTCACTACCTGTGTACAGTATGTGCCTAGCTGTTTGCTATGCATATACTCTTTTTGGATGCATGCAATGCATGTGTACCATGGACACACACACCATTACGGTTGCCACTTGGTACTGCATTGTCTATGAGCCTCTGGAGTGAGTGAGAAATGAGCATGGTAATTCTGAATTTCAGTGCATGCAGATGCTGTAATTCTGTCAGTTCCTCTAAGACGCTGGGGCAGGATGCTCCCAAGTGCACATTTCAGTGATGCCATGGTCCTTCAGGGGAACACATTTCCAAGTGTCAGATGTCTGCTTCAGAGGATCTCTCAGCCAGATACCAAATGCTGCTGCTGTTACTTGAACTTCTTTGAACTGAAAAGGAAACACATTACATTGTTCTTCACAAAGCAGAAGGAAGTAATTTTGCATGAAATGTTAATAGTAAATATGTCAAAAATAAGTCCACAGACTTCTGTTTATCAAATTTGAGCTAACACTTAGACTTAAAAGGTAATTATGGGATGGGATGAATCTTCCTTTGTTTCCACTGAGGTTTCTATGGAGGCACCCAGAAATAAGGTTCCTCATGCTTCTGAACATCTGTGGATCAGGGGAGATGTTGTTAGCCAGTATTTGCTGTGCTAACCTTTTGTTGCCAGAGTGGGGGCTTTGCTGGGATTGTGCTCTGAGAAAGATGAATTTGAAGTGCAGGCCAGGCAGCAAATGTTCCTCTTCCTTCCTCCCACTCTCCAGAAACCACAAACCCTTTTTGCAGAACCTGTGTGTTCCTTTGGTTAATAATTGCAGCAGGTTTGGGAGGAGACTTTCGATGCTGTCAGCAAACTGGAATATATTTTGCATGCCTACCAGCATACTTTGGGAATAACTTGTAACATCTTAATTCTGTTGGTCAATTTTACAAGGAATGTGAATGTGAACTGCAGTGAATGCAGTGAACACAACATGGAAGATCCTGTTGTGTTGGATAGAGCATGCAGCCTCATTGCATTCTCTGTGATTCACTAAGAGAGCTGCTGACATCCATACTCCCAATGCCTTTTGCCATCAGTCTTTGAAAACAAAGCATAGTGCCAGAGATTATTTTTATGCTTTGAGAGATCATCTGCTGAGATCATGCTTGGACACAACTCGTAATCAAGGCTTTTGTAAGTGAACCCAGTAAGTACTGAAGTATTCACCCACTCACTTGTGGGAAATAAGTTACTGTTAAGCTGTCCTTATGATCACTTTCTCCATGTAAAGTATGAAGCTGTAAACAGGGTTTCAGGGTTTTTGGTGTTTAGGTATTCAGATGCAGTATAACCCATTGGTTGTGAGACATGTGGGAGTTGGAGTATCTTTTTTCTGTTCCAGATGATGCTTTTGACATGCTCCCTGACCTTTTTGCTGCTCAGTATTTCAGTTTACGAGACTTGCCAACCACTCTACATTTCTTTGCCCATCTTTCATTGCTTGACCCTTCAGCTACCAGAGGCTCTTTTCTGTCTTGTCTGTAGTTTTGTATGCTTCTTCAGATAACTACAGCTGATTTTCTGCTGTATGCAAATTGTCTCTAGCATTGCCAGTTTTACAGATTAAGACACCTGAAGTGGAAGCCAGGGCAGAAACCTGGAAGATGAGGAACTACTCCAGTCTATCACACTTTCACTTTTGCAGTCATGTTGGTAGTTGTCATGCAACTGTGTGCTACCATGTGAGGAAAAAACTGAGGACATAAGTGCATAATAAGTAACGTGCAAAAGTGTAACAGACAGTGTTAACCTTATAGGTTCTCCTTAAGGCTTTAAAACGTTTTTTGTGGTGTTGACATTTCCTAATCACTGTTAAATCAGACATGGTATACCTGCACTTGAGGAAAGACAGCCAGGCACATTGTATGTAAATGTCTGTCAGTTACACAAGTATTCTGCACCGGGAGTCTGTGTTGACTCAGAAAAGGCAGTGGGATTAGGAAGTGATGAAGAGAACAAAGTGTCATTTCTGGTTGTCAGAAGACAGTCTGCAATGGGGGAAATGCTCTTAGCTGTGCAAATTCATTATGCTTCCTGCTGCCACCAACAGTAGTAGAAGGACAAGAAAGGGTTTGTCTAAATGTTGCTGCTGACAGACCCAGGGGAAACTTTGAAATACTGTTTCCCAGCTATTTCTACCAAAGCAGCCAATATGATTTTGTTGCTGTATGAAAAGGGGTAGAGAAATTATGTGTTTAGAACTAACTTTGAGCTCTATTCAGTGCTGACTACAGAAGGGTCAAAGTGGAGGGAAGAGATTCTGACTCTGTGGTCCCCCATCTGCCAGCTTTTTGTACCAAAGCCACACTAAATATGGAGGCACTACTACTGATCATTGCTATTTCAAGAGCAACTGCAAAGCATCTGGCACATTTCAGCTTCCTGTCTTTCAGCTTGGGTAGAGTGCTGTCTTGAACATAATAGAGCAGAAGTTTTTGGGGAGACTAGTCTGTTAAAGGATTCCTAAAAGGTAGGTCTGATGTCTATCAGTTGTGCTAGACAATGGGCACATTCACACTGTGACTAATACAGCTGGTGCTGTGCGATTATGATGTGGGGAAGTTGTCCAGACCTCATCTATAGGGTTTAAACTGTGCACAGTCACAACCACAGAAGATGAATGCACATGGGTAAAAGTTGATGTCTTCAAAGGTGCCTGACATAATTTGTTAACTAATTCCCATTGTAATTCACAAGAATATGAATGCCGCCTTATGTTCTCTGTAAATTCTTTGGTCCCGTTTTATTTAGGCTATTTATGGCTGTGATTAAATTCCTGCAAACAAACAGTAGGCTTATAAAACTTTGGCTATTGTAGTATTATCTGTAGGATGGTTTTGGCATTGAAATGTAAATCATGTACTAATGAGTTATAATTGACCAAGATCTCAGTTTTCTGGCAAAATTATTGGGTCTTCCTTTTTGCATCTGATCCCAAAATGTATTGAAAAGTTGTCCTGGGTTCAGCAGTTGCAGTCAGTTTTTCTTCTCTTTAGTAGCTGGTGTTTTGACTTAGCCCGGAACAAGGTTGATAAGGCCGATGTTTTTGGTTGCTGCTGAGTGATGTTTGCTCTGACCAAGGGCTTTGTGAGCCTCATGCTCTGCCGGGGAGGAGGGGAAGCTGGGAGGAAGGAGGGACAGGACTGTACTGACAGGACCAAACTGACCAAAGAGGTATTCCATACCATAGCACGTCATGCCCAGGATGTAACTGGGAGTGATCCGGAAGGCCTAGTTCTCTCGGGGTGGTTGGAAGAGGTGGTCGGTCAGCACTCGGTTGGTGGGGTGTCGTGAGTTACCTGTTGTGGTTGATGGGATGCTGTAGTCTTTTCCTGTATCATTATTATTATTGGTGGTAGCAGCAGTGATTTGTGTTATACCTTAGTGACTAAACTGTTCTTATCTCAACCATGTGGAAGTTGCATTCTTTTGATTCTCCCCCCATTTCTCTGGAAGCAGGGGAGGGCAAGAAGAGGGGTTGAGTGAGTGAATGAGCTGCGTGCTGCCTGGCTGGGTTCAAACTACAACAAAAGTAATGGCAGTTTTTCCCTTAGTTTCATTGGTCAGTGGATCAGGCATTCGACAGTCTGACCGCAGATAATACTTCTCTTAATTTTTTGTTGCCTAAGTAGTTATTATTTAGGCTTTAGAAGTGAAATTCTTTCAAACAAAATATCTTCAAGCTATCCCAGATAGGACCAAAATGAGAGTGGGGAATGCAGAAGAGCCAGCTGTATCTGAGATTAGGAGAGTTATTGCCAGTAGTACAAAAGGTTTCTCAGCTGTCTTGGAAAACCTTCTGTTTAGAAGTATAACGTCTGTTCTAAAGGCCTGTGAAGGAAGGTTATTGGCAAGTGCACTGCCACAGCTTTTGAAAAAGAGCAAGACAGGAATGCTTTAAGATCTGTTTTTGCAGAGGCAGAACTTGAGATGTGCCTTGCAGTGTGCATCTTGTAAAAATGGCTGCTAAGCACTAGCAGAAAGTCTACTCTCTTTTAAAGTATTGTTTTACATCTTTGACATGTTTTCTCCTTCCATGTACAATATCCTGTTGACACAACGGATGAGTAGCAACTTATTTGAAACATCCTGATGGTGACAAATAGGCCACTCTTTTGCTTCCTGCAGCAGTTTCTTGCAAATGCATACCTCTTGTAGCAGAGATTCAGGTGTCTTGGAACATACTTAAAGTAAGATAAATGCAGACAATAATTTAACATACTAAATGGTTTTATGAATTTCTTACCTAACCAGACTACACCAAGAAACATCAAAAGGAAACTCGCAGGTCAGAGGCAGCACTCCATGCCAGAAAGATGCTAATAACCTTAAACTTAGGCATTTATACTCTATATAGCTCATGGGAAATAAGTAGAAAAGAACTCAAAATTAAACATCACTTGGAAAGTGAGTTATATCTCTAATTTTATACAGAACCATTGTGTCACAGATTTGTATGAATTTTGTATGTGTATATATACCTCTGTATGTATTTGGCAGATACTCAGAATATTATAATCATAGAATGGTTTGGGTTGGAAGGGACCTTAAAGATAATTTAGTTCTAACCTCCCTGCCATGGCCAGGAACAGCTTCCACTAGACCAGCTTACTCAAAGCCCTGTCTAGCCTGGCCTTGAACACTGCCAGGGATGGTACAGCCACAGCTTTTCTGGGCAACCTGTGCAAGTGCCTCATGACTCTCACAGTAAAGAATTTCTTCCTTGTATCTAATGTAAACCTCCCTTTTGTCAGCTTAAATCCATTCCCACTTGTCCTGTCTCTAGATGCCTTTGTAAAAAGACCCTCTCTAGATTTCTTGTCGTCCCCTTCAGGTACCAGAAAGCTGTTTGAAGGTCTCCCCAGAGCGTTCTCTTCTGCAGGCTGAATAAGTCCAACTCTCCCAGCCTGTCTTCACAGGAGAGGTGCTCCAGCCTCTGATCAACCTTGTGGCCTCCTCTGGACTTGCTCCAAAAGCTTCATGTCCCTTTTGTGTTGGGTGCCCCAGAGCTGGATGCAGGTGGGGTCCCATGAGAGCAGAGTAGAGGGGCAGGATCACCTCCCTCATTTGGCCAACTGTTGCTGCAAAACTGCAGATCTTTACTGGCTATCTGTTGCATTGATTGCCCATCTGGGACTCGGCCTTGCAACAGGCTGGGCGAGTATGGTGCTTAGATGCTTTTTATCTTTATCCTTTTTGTGCCAGGCTGACATTGGGCTGCAAAGGATCTGATAAGGCATCTGAGCAATGTCAAAGATGAAGAAGGATTGCTGGAAGTGAACTCAGATGATGTTCTGCATGCTTAAAATGTGCTATCTTGGCCATGGGAAATTTCAGTGAGAATAAAAATATACTGCAAACCATCATAATTTCTTGCCAAATGGGTCATCGTGGTGCAATCCTGTGACTATTCGTTGTAACTGGATTTGCTGTGCCTTAATGACTTTCTCTGACTATTTCCTGCCAAAGTGCTGGGATCTGGGGAAGCTGCCCAGTTCCATATTTCAACTACTGAGTGGGTTGCAGTTGAGGAGAAACACATCCCTGCTTTTTGTGCGTGGCACCTTCCACATTGGCAAGGAAAACGTAAATGCAGTTATTTGCCTTCTAGACAGACTTACTGTGAGAGGCAGATGCCCTTATGGGAGCAGAAGGTGGTTGGATTGGGACCAGCAGCAGTAGATGGGGATGGGCTCTGTGGATTTTAAGATGTTGATGCAGGGCCAGTGTGTCAGGGAACATTTCTCATTTTGTTTACCTTGCACTCCCAATGTCCAGACAAGCCCAGGAGAGTTAGCCCACAGCCAGCCCCAAACAAATAGACCATGTAGCATTTGTTCAGTTCTGGTCATTACCAAAACTGGAGGTTGGCCAAGTCAGTAGAGTTGACTCTGGCAGCAAATACACATTATGTTTCCCGTTCAGAAGATGGGTTTGAGGAGTATGCTCATTTAGTGCTTGAAAATGCATGGCTTTCTGCCTTGTTTTATGAGAGGACTTGCAGTATGTTGATGTAATTCCACACTTTGTCATGTGTTATTTACATAGTGTTTGCACCTCACAGTTCTCTGCATCAGTGCCAGTGCCCTGATATTTCTGCAATTTATTTTTATGATCTTGGTGTTGAAACAGCTGTAAAAACAACTAGTGAAAATGAGCCAGCTGCTGGAATTTGATTCTGAGTCTGGTTTCTAGTAGGCATTTTCTGAAAGACAAAGAGGGATGCAAAGTAACAAATAGACTTAATCTCATGACTAAATACAATTCCTTTTAACAAAAACAGGTTAGATGGCTAAGTTTTGGCTGCTGAAGAGGTTTAAATCACTAATAAATGAAATAATGCAACTGTTCTGTATAGAAAGTGTCCAAAGACATACTACTGCATTAAAGGAGATCTTATACTTGCCTGTGAGGACTTGGAAGCAGTTGAATGCCATCTTTCCTACACCTCATTTGTTTTAGTATTGCAGAAATACTTTAAGACATAAATTTTACCAGACAAAGAGATGTACATCAAATAGTGTTTTCCCTGGCTAGCTAAAATCTAAATGCTTAGTTTTTACACTGGTGTCAACATCAGTGAAACGGGACTTCGAGGAGTTAAATTAAAAACAGCCTTTCATCCAAGCAGTTAATTGCTTTTGACTTTGGTATTTAGATTCTAGTTTGTGGTTCAAGTGTAATGGGGACCTGGTGTCCTTAACACTGCAGTGATACACGTAATTATTGTATTTGAACTCTTCCTTTGTTCCTGCCTTGAGTCTGACCTATGTAGCAGAGATAAACTGATCAGGTTAGCTGAAACTGAGAGCTATGGTTGTGCAGCAAGGAGGAGGGAGTAGCCTGTGTGTAATGATTTTGTTCTTCACTATTTTTCAATTGCTATAATTTACTCACTGTTTACAATGTATTTGCTAATTCACTTTCTAAGGATGTGAGTTGGAGGGCTGCTCCTTGGCATTTACTTTGGCCTAGGCAAAACAAAGCAGCATCCAAGAGATTTCTGCTCATATTAAAAAAAGTACTAATTATGAGTTGTGTGCATTTCCTTTTGGAGGGGATGATCTCATATAGCACAGATAAGTCTGTCCTCATTGGAAATGGTGACACATTTTCACCATACGTGGTGTTGAACAGAGGTAGGACGCAAGTCAGTTTCATAAAACCTGCTGTGCATGGATGGAGTAGATTCTTAGAGATTATCTGACCATTGCTTACTATAAATTGTTTTGCTGAACTTGTCTTCCTCCTCCTAAAGAGCTAAGGTAACAATTGAAAGAGCTTGGCCATCCAGGGATAAAGCTGTGCAGTTTTCAGAGGCTGCTTGGCCACTGCTTTGTTGCATTCATGATTAATTGTTACAGAGCAAAGTGAATTAAAAATATTGTAAGAGCCCAGAAGTGTGGGCAGACATTTATGAAAAGGCACTGAGAAAGCAAGCTATTATTTTTCCTAGTGGTAGTAAAATCTCTGTTTGCAGCTCCAGATTGGAGGGAGGCAAGTTTCAGTTCAGAAACCTCACTGCAATATCTACTATACTCTGCAGCCCTAGAGCTGCAGTTTTCAGAGTGTGTACTCTGAAGATACATAACCCTCATAGAAACCTTCTATCAGTGTGGTCTGAGGGTTTATCAGCTGGTGTGTTCTTGTTCAAGTGAAATTGTAATCCTAGGCACAAAACCCCCAGTCTTTGCTCTCTTGAGAGCCAGACACATTTGTATGTTTTGCAGGGACACTCTGCTCTGGTAAATGCAACAGTGCAAGTGTTCTGGGTGACTCTAGATGAATCGTAAAGGGGCAGGAGAAAGATGTTGTTTTCCTTTTTCTGCGAGGAGTATCACCAAGTGATAAAGTTTTGGTCCTGCAACATGTACTTGGCTGTGAAACCTCTGTGATCAGGTTGAGGCACGTTGACATCAGTGTGCACAGGGCAGTTAAGTTTTAATCATGGAGATCAGAATCCAGGATCCAGCCCAAAGCAGGGACATGACAACAGGCTGTGTGTGGGTGTTAAAAACAACAGGTATAAATGCACAGCAGATATGGTAGGTACAGAAGTTGTTCCAAAGGGAGCATAAGTGTGGATAGTAGGAAGAAAGAAGGCAAAGGAAAAGTGGGCTGAAAACCACTCCTGACTGGAATCTATTGATCTTTTTATTTCTTCTTGCTTGATTATATTGCAGTGTATTCTGCAATGATGTAACATTATCCAAAGTGCTGTATTAATTGTCAGAGGGATAGCCTTGTCTACCGAATGAATGTGTGTTTGTTTCTGGTTTACCTTAGAAGCTGAGCACATATCCTTGCAATGCTGATGTGTTTTACTATGATCAGGAACATACTGCTGTATAGGGGATTGGAGCTGGAGTGCCAGGCTTGGACTTGTCTCCTGCCTGCAGTATTTAGAAAGTTTTATTCTTTTCCCATCCTGATGTTTGGAACCAATAGATTATTGCCTATGTCTTTCTCAGGCTCTAACAGCTGTGCAAGTTCCTGACTAGGCAAGAAAGACTGCTGGTGGTAGTCTATGAAAAAGAGAAACATGTTATTCAAGCACTTAAGCACAGTGAAATTTCACTGTTAATTTTGCACACTGGTGTGTTTGTGGTTATAGTCATATTTTATTCTGTTTAGGCAAACAGTGGTTAGCATGTATAGGTCTCAGTTTGATTTGTGTTTCAACTGAAAATATCAGAACTTGAAACTCAAAATCCCGAGCTTGTTGAGCTTAACAGACTTATTAATAGACTTAATAGGGAAGCAAGAAGAGCCTTTTGACCATGAAAGTTAAGCATATGACTGCATGATTGTGTGTACAAAATCCATCAGGAAGATCCATCTCTGTTCAGAGATAGAAAGTTTAGTTTTAACAAGGCTGAGCAGCCACATAAAACTTTGTCAAGTTTAATTCCACACTTCAGCTTTGATTTTGACACACTACTTGTGCCTAGAGTTTGACACACCAAAATTATACATGATTTGCAAAATGTCTGTAAAAAGCGTGGCTGGATGCACACTCGCTTTGGTCAAGTGGTGCTTGTATGAGGGAATATGGAGCTATTCTTGTATTTACTGCCACCATTCCATTAAATGGGCTTTAGTAAAACAAAACAAAAAAAGCCTGCTTGTCTGGTGGGGTATATTAAGCCCCGGAGAAGCAGAGGCTTCTTTAATATTTGCTTGAAGCAGCAAACCTGTCAGCGAATATTAAATGGGGAGGTACGGCAGTGAGAAGCACACTGCTTTCCTTAGTCCAAAGGTGTTTTGTAAGTTCATTCCTTGTTACTGCCTATAACCCAGGAGAACTCATCTCAAGAAACAGCTGATGTCTTCCTCAGTGCTAGTTGAAATTTCTTGCATTGTACTTGAACAAATCTTTTGCTTCTTTCCTGCTTTTTAGCAACTGAGTTCAGTATTGTTGCTGTGTCAGCTGATGGGGTGCTTAGGAATAAGCAGACAGATACTAAATGCTTTTCTAGCGCACCTTTATGTCTGGGGCATATTTCTTTTCCAGCTGAGTTGAAAGGAGCAAGTTACTGCCTCGATCATAATCTAATTATTTACTTTTTCCTCTTTTTTTTTTTTGCCAGCAGGAGACTTGCCCAGTTCCAGCATGGAAGAACACAATGGCTCTGCAGAGACTCCCCCACTGAGCCAAAGGCGGCACAGTGCCATTAAGTGCGGGTGGCTGCGGAAGCAAGGAGGCTTTGTCAAGACCTGGCACACACGTTGGTTTGTTCTCAAGGGTGACCAGCTTTACTATTTCAAAGACGAAGATGAAACCAAGCCCTTGGTGAGTGATGGGAGGTGAGAGAGGGAAATAAGTTAATGAGAACAGAGTAGTCCGGTGTTTAAAGAAACAAACCTTTTCATTTCTATGACTGACTCAGTGTGACTTGGGATTTTGATAACAGTGAATACAAAACTGAGTTAAGCCGTGGCATTTAGTGTGGTTTCCCCATTAGGCTTGTTTCTACAGCTTCCTTTTCCAGGTCAGGTTTACGATTGCATAATTTTAAGTGGAGTGGAGTGTACATGAAGTTAAAGTAGCAAAAGAAAGTCAGATAGACTTGACTGAGGCAGATGAATAAGCTGCATTTGAAAAGGTAGTGCTTGTTTTTCTGCTTTTTAAAATGTGGAGTATCCCTACTTTGTGTCTACCTAAATAGGAAATCCTGTAAGACTGCAGCCTGAATACTTTGCCATCTGTAATGTGGGACACACTGCTGTCTGCTGCCTGGTTTTGTTGTGGTGATTTACTGCTCCTTAATGCTCATGTGTTTTCCTATTTATTTAGCTTTTTGACCAGCATGCTTAGGCTGTCTACCTTGAGAGTGCCATAAGCGTAGAGTAAATAATGCTGCCCCTCAAGGTAGGGCAAGCCTGAGCCTCTGTGATAATAAGAGAGATCTTCTACTAGTACCTATTGGAGTATTATAATTCTATGTATTAATCACTTCCTAGTTGTTTGTGACTTCAGAAAAAGCCCTGATATGTTACTTCTGTACAGATATTAAAATATAACCATGTTCATATTTGCAATGCCTACTAAAGTTTTGGTGTGCAATTTAACAAGGTGTGCTCAGACATGTAAAGCCCATCTAATCTAGCTTCCTGTATGGAACAGGTCATGATGCTTTGTCAAGCTTTACAGCTTGTATTGTGATGCACATGTCAATAAAACTGTTCAGTCTTGAGGTATTGTTCCCAAAGAAGGTTCTTATACTAGTTAATTTCTGAGTATCAATTTCACAGCCTTGGTAGCAGTTTGTCCTTAAAATTATCACAGATCATATAGGTTAATAAAATAACACACTGCATATTTACAACTTACATGTTTTTATGACTACTTTGAATATGAAATAGCTAATTTCTGGGGAATCAAATTTATCTGTCACTATATATATTATGTTTATGAGGAAGGTAAAAGCAGCCATCAAAACAAAAATATCTATGGGCCAGAGGCTGGGTTTCCACAATACAACTCTGCTTCTTAGCATTTGACATCTGCTAGTATGTTTGCATGCAAGGACTTCATTGCTTTTAGAGAGATGACACAATGCTGTATTATGTGGAGCCCAAATTGCCATCTTGTCTGTCTACCACTGACCTGTGGGATGACTTCAGAAGATTCTATTGACTTCACTACTTACCTTTTGCAAAATGGACGTGGTGATTTTGATCTTCTCATAAATTAAGTAACTGAAAGCTTGAGTTTTCCACTGCGAGATGCCACGGGAAGAGGGGAGAAGTGCCAGCAAAAGTGTAACTTACAATAAGCCAATAGGTTTGGAATCTGTCCTTTCCAGATTAGGATCAGTCAGTTTCTCATGTTGGTGTAGCTTTGGAATGTTTCTGAAACAAACTGCACAACTGTCAGTTCCTAAACTGCATCCTGTGTTCAGTGCCATATACAGAAGTGTTTTGTTGGGTTTGTTTTTTTTTGTTGTTTGTTTTTTATTATTATTATTTTTATTTTTTTATTTATTTAACTACACTGAAGGGTTTGCTGCATTAACTTAGATAAGAAAATCACTATGACCTTCCAGGAACCCTGTTGTTATACCTGTGGAGAGCTAAAGCAAAGAACTCCACTGGTACCGTGAATTTTCAGTGCATAGGAATATCATTGGGAAATAGTAAGCAGTCCTTATTAGATTAGCCATGTAATATTGGGTCTGTATTTAGGATAAATACTGTTTATTCACTACTGGATTATAGAGCGTGTACAATGTACAATTGTATAATAATTCTTTTAGACAGTAATATAATTGAAGAGAGTTAATGAGGTTGGGTTTTTTTCCCAAAATGGATTGTAGTGTCTATTCTGCTTACACTGGTTGGTTGTATTGGGAAAGAGGCAGAGAGTGGCAATTATTTGTCCTGAGGAATGCTCTAATTGCACATCTTACGTATGTATATTTACAGAAGGTGGAAGAACAACAGCAGGAGGGGACACATAAGCAAGTGAGTTTGTGTTCACAGCCTTAATGCAAACTAGAGGAAAGCAGAATCCAGTTTCTGGTATGAAGTCAGTAGGTGTCTTCAGTGCCAGTCTGCTTAACATTTGAGCTTGGATTCTGTCCAGTCTGCACCAGAAATTATGCCATGATATTTGTTTTTTTGGAAGTGATGGAGATGTGAATGGGACTGAATTACAGAAAAATTCTATTATCTGTCAGACTGATCTGCAGGTGGCTGTGCACGGTGGGATTAAAGAAAAGAAATAACATTTGTGTCTAAACCATCAGTAAATGTTTGGAATTCCTGAAGCATGCTCGTTTCCTGCTAGTAATACAAGTAGCTATCACATAGGCTTTAGTCAATATGTATACATCTCCTTGATGTTAGACTATTAAATTTAAAGGTCATTAACTATCAGTGTGAGTATGGGGAAATGTCTCAGCCTGTTTCAGATGCCTATAGGCGTCCTGAGCTAGTGAAGAACAGCAGCAGAAAAATCAGCACACAGATGTTCATCTTACAGTCAAGGTCAGTGAATTGCCATTAATTCTTTAACATCATCAAACACAAGAATCTGTCCCTTGTAGTTTTACCAGTAAGAACGGCAGATACCTTTTGGTCTGATATCCTTGAAATGGCTCTGGAGATCTGGCAAAGATGGCATTTCTGTTTAATGTAGATGTAGGTATGGATAGCAAACATCTAGTTAATTCCGGAAGACAGAAAACCTAACAAATAAATCAGCAAGGCATGTGAAGAAATAAATTATGATGTCTGATAATTCTGCATCATTTTGACTGTTTGGAAGTGATACTGGATATTGCCTTGTTAAGCTTTTTACTGTCTTTGTAAGTTACCTTACTCCTGACAGCCCACATTGTGCTTTAGAAAGCTAGTATTATGCTAGATCTGAAGGTCAGCTATCCAAACTTGAAATGTGGGCAGCTGAAAGAAATTGCCATTTAGCATTCCCCCTTTCATAGTACAGCTGTTGTTTAAAAGCAGCCCTTGAAAATGTATTTCTTGTTTTTTTATTCCGTCTGTGGTTGACTTCTCCATCTGTTTTTGGGTTGGCATGGTCTTAACTGAAGATGGGCAGAGGAAGTCAGCACCTTCTCAGTGAGACAGTATAATCTTTCTGTAGTTTCATAAGCAACAGGAGAGAGCTTCCAAGCATCATCTTCTTGCAGCTTTGCTGTTACACTCTCCTGGTGTTACTGAGGAAGTGTGTTTATGGAAGCAAAACTAGGTAACCTGTAGTGATGGAGCATCATCAGTACGAGGTTGTTAATGGGCAAGTTTATCCGGTCAAAGTGGTGTTTTAGTCTTAGGCACTTACCTATGTCATTGCCACTCAACTTGGTTTATGATCTTGAATTTGAGATGTCTACAGCAGAGATATCTTAAAGAACTATGAACTAGCTTTCAAGAAATACTTGATGTAGGCCTGGAAGCAGATGATGATCTGCTATTTCACTTTATATCCCATTCTGAACATTTGCTGCACAGTTTTTATCCTCTTGATCCTCTAGATCCTAGTTCTTAACTGTTTGGTGTAAGTAATGCTAAGCAGTATTCAGTGGCTCACAGCATCTTAGACAAACCCTGGGAAGGGACAGCAGATTTGAATGCTAAGGTTGAATCTTAAATGTGGAATTTTAATTGGTCTTTGATTGAAACTGTAAGTAAGTGGCAGCTAGAATTGTAAGTACAGGTACAAACAGAATATTCTGAAGTATTGCTTTCTGGCCAGATATGTGCGCCTCGTTTAACTCAATTTATGCAAAAGTTTCATTGACAGAAAAATCCATTTAATGGCATTAAAAGGAACATGACAAATTTAAGTTGCATTTTAAAATGAAAATAAAGCTGCTAATGAATATGTTATATAGAAATTAATGGGATAATTACATGATTTGAAACTTAGCCTGTCGGTTGGGAAAGTCTTCAGTATTAATATTGGACATGATTAAAGATTGAGCATCATGCTTTTTTTACAAGTTAAAAGGGAATGGATAACATTTCTGGCTAGAGGAAAAAACCTAACTGTACCTGCAGTTCAGAACTGCATCACAAGAAATCAACACCTCTCCTTATTGCCTAGAGGATTTTTAGTAAGGGAGAGTAGGGTACTATTTGCTCTGGTCCTTGTCTTTGGAAAGCTGCAAGAACCAGCTTTAGTGTAAATACTGAAGAGAAGCATAGCAAGCAGAACAGCTTCTCTATAGATACTGCTGTGATGTGTAAGAGCAGGTCCCTCGGTCTTGTGTAGGAGAGGATGTAAAGCACCAAGTCTCTGCATGCTTGCCTGTGTGGGCCAGGCTCAAAACTCTATGGAACAAAGTAGGGGATTTGATGTGAAATCAGCAAGTGTCCAGAACACTAATAATGTTTATTAGATTTTTTTAATTATTATTTATTTATTTTATTTTTAGGTAAAACACTTGCTATTAGTCTAAGAACTAGAAATGGTCTTGGAATGGATGTGTGCTATCAAATGAATCCTTACCACTGTAGGAGCAGTGAGCTTGGCACACCTGTGGCTTGGTTATTGTTGTTATCCCATGGTAATTCAGCAGTCTGGAGTGTGAGCTCTCCTTTATTTTCTTTCCCTTCATGGTTTATGACTTTGCATAAGCTCACTAAAGTATGGTACTGCTTCTTCCAGTTTTGTACTCATGCAAACTAGAAACAGATTTTGGGTTAGCTGTATGTTCCTGGTGTAATGATATTTCCTGTTTCTTGAAACACTTAGTTGAAGGCAGAGAAGCCTCTGTGTAACATACCTTGCTATTTATGACAAGGGCATTTTTTTCTTTTCTGATCATTCTTGATCTCTATCCACTGAACATAAGGTCTCTCAAGTTCTAAACTAAAAATTGACTTTTAACTCTGTCACTGATTGAGTTTCAGATGAGGCAGGAAGAGTTGTTTCCTGCCTAATGTGAATAGCAGAATCTCATGCTTTTTAGCTGTGTGAGACAGAAACAGTTATGACCTGGCATGGCAACAGACAGAGCCATCTAAAGCTTGGTCTCTCTCACATGGTGAGCTGCTACCCACACTGAACAGTAGCTATTCAGTGTGAAAAGTGAAGTGGAAGCCCCAGACTGCTTTGAATCTTTTTTGTGGGTTTTCACAGAATGGCACCTCAAGTATATGAATATAAGCAGGCTTTTGTAACTGAAGCACCGAAACTTCTGGAATACAGGGATGGTTATTGAAAGACAGGTCTTAGCTTTTACATACAGTAGAAGGTTCTGCTATTTCTAATACCTTTATGCCTTTGTAAGTTTTTAAGTAATTTACTGCAGCAGATTTCAGCAACTTATTCATAGTCACATAGGGTTGTTTGGTTTTTTTTACTGCAGTGATTTATGTGTTATTAAAGGTGTAATACAATTCTGTGGGCAGATACCCATGGGAATTTCGTACTAAAAGGATTACTGTGGTAATGCTAAGTTTAACTGGAAATAGGGTGTTTCTAATACCATTATTCTGTTGCTTGCAAAAGGTTTCTCAAATTCACAGGACTGAATTTCTGTCCTCAGCCTGAGATGAATAGCCGCAAGGTCAGTTACTGAGGTGCTCCACTTGGAGGCTCAAATTCCAGCTTTAATCCCCTTTTTTATGCTTCTTTCAGATCAAAAATATGACCTTGAATTTTCTGTGATTAGTTTTTGAAAAACTTAGGAGGCCTTGGGCTTGGCCCAGGAGAAGTCTTGGAAATTGTCACAGAAAGAAAGAAGGTTTCTCCTCCAGCATTAACTGCCATGTTAGCTACAGGAATGTCACCAAACACTGTGCAAGGTTATGGGTTCTGTGCTAAAATCAGGCAATTCTCAGTGCTTTGCCCCAGATTATGCAGTTGGAAATTCAGTTCCCCCGAGAAGATGGTTTTTAAGTTTCAGTTCAACTCAAGGAGCGGTGTTTCTCTTAGTCAGTTTTGCATGTAGCAGTTGTGTCATTGTCTGCGACTGTACTGGTGACATCTATAAACTACTGTCCTGCTCCTGTGCCAGTTAGTTTGGAATACTTAATTCCTGAGGGCTTGTAGCTTTTAACTCTCTTTGAGCTTTAGTGAATTTTCAAAACAGTGCTCAGGTGCAGTCTTTGTTCTTGCATTGCTGCTGTTCTCTCTGTTTTGATCCAGCTCTGACTCCAGCTTCCACTGAGTTTTCTTTTGCTTCTGAATACATTGGCTGGAAAAATAACATCCCGTCCACCCCCCCAGTATCTATAGCATTCAGAAAGGGCCAGTTGTAAGGCTGTTGCTCTCTGACATGGTTCAGTGTGCCCAAACCCATTTCATGACTTGGAAAAGAGCAGATTAAATGGTTGCCTCCCATTCCCCATGCCCTAAGAGTTCCACTGGCTGCCTGAGTAGATCTTCAGTTTAAACTAAAACTAAAAGTTTGCATGTATTTTCCACAATCAGCCTCTTCAATGCATTTTGATACCCACCTGCCCCAAAACATAAAACAAATAGTGGGCCTAGATGCTGTGCAAGTCTGAGAATGTGTCCATCTCAGGCTTCAGAAAACTAGTCCAGTGACTGAAGTTCAAAATTGTTTGAGTTGAGACAGTTTTGTAAGTGGGAAATATGAACCTTTCAAGGTATTTGGACTTACATAGTCCACTGGGACTTTCTGTTGGTGTAACCAAACTAGGAAAGTCAAGATGGTAAGGAAAAGGTGATACTACCTTTTGGCTGTTTATGTGGCAGGCAGTACAGCCCCAGGTCCTCTTCCAAAGCCATTTGGGAACAACAAATGCATCTTTCCATACTTCTGTATCTTTAATTAATCCAAATTTGGAAATAAGTTCTAGTAAATATTTTTATAATAGAACAAAGCAAAAATGCCTCATGGCGTTGATTGAAAATGCTAGCTAGCACCACCGATCATGTGTGCATTCAGAGCTAAATCTCTCAAGTGTGCTTCCATGTGTTGTATAAACTGTGTGTATAATTAGACTCAGACAACAGCTGCTGTTAGATGGGAAAAGATAGTGGTCCTAGTGAGATGTAAACTAGCCAACAGCTTAATTTCAGTTCCTGGTGGCCAGTGCATCTGCTTAGTCCAAATGTTCAGAGAACTGCCCCCACCTTTCACTTCATGGGACCAGGAAACCAGCTTGTTTGTAATAGCTTACTAACTCTGAAGTAAAGTTAAACCCTTAGTACGCTTCACTGCATTTCATGGATGAGCAATACTCCCAGATGTAAGAAGCCACTGCATGACACAAAACTGCTTTTCCATCGTGGTGGGGCTGCCAAGGCTCTGTCTTGAGTCTTGCATTTCTTTTGTATGCTTGTACCATCTTTCCTTCCCTTCTTCCCTCTCCATTTCTGGATCATGCCAGTTGACAGGATTTGGGGCAGGAAGGAGAGAGGAGATACTTCCTGCTTTTCTCTGTTGCCTGCCAGATGAAAAGTTGGTTTCTGGTGGATGCTAATGAATGTATATTTAACAGGCTAGTGAAGTTGTGTAGAGGAGTTTTAAGGAGAGTGTCCGGCTGCTGTTGGTGACATTGTGGTGGTTGTCATTGCTTATTTCATAGTTACTGCCTTCCTGTCAGAAAGACTGCTAATCTAAATTCTTAGTCATGCCAGTGGTTCTGTATTATCAACTCTAGTGCAGTGCAGTGACTTCTGTTATATTCAGTCAGGCAGCAGTGGTCTGCTCTAGATGTTTCTGTCTGGCTTTACTTGCTTAATAGCTGTTGTACCAGTAGCGTAAAGCAACTAATGTGAATTCTACTATGCAGCGCTTGTGTGGGTATGAGGTGAAATTCTGTGGAAATCAATTTCTAAATTCATCTTTAGGTAAATTGAATGCTTTCTTTTCAAAGCATATGTGGAGCCTTAACCATTTTAAGAATAAATGCTGTAGTTTATACCCAACTGGTAATTAAGTGTCATGCAGCCACTCACTCAGCACCACCACCACCCCCCCCCACAGTGGGATGGGAAAGAGAATTGGGAAGTAAGGAAAAACCGTGCCTTGAGATAAGAACAGTTTAACAATTGATGTAAAGTACAACATAATACTGATATTAAAAATGGAAATAAAAGCAGAGAGATGAAACTAAAAAAACACCAACAAACAGTAGTGATGCACAATACAGTTGCTCACCACCCACTGGCTGATACCCAGCCTCACCCAAGCAGCGACCTGGCCTTCTGGGTAACTCCCCACAGTTTATACACTGTGCATGATGTGCTGTGGTATATGGAACACCCTTTTGGCTAGTTTGGGTCAGGTGTCCTGTCTTTGCGCCCTCCCAGCTCCTTGTGCCCCTCCTCACTGGCAGAGCTTGAGAGACTGGAAATTCCTTGAGCGCTACCAAGCAACAACTAAAGCATCAGTGTGTTACCAGCCTTGTTCTCAGACTGAAGCCAAAGCACAGCCACTAGGAAGAAAATTAATTCTATCCTAACTGAAACCAGGACATTAAAGTTTTGCTTTTTCACTCCAGTAATTTGCGTAGCAGAGTGTATGTGACAAGTTTGTCTTGTCTAAGGGCTAACATTTGAGATAATAGACATGGCTGTTGTAGTTTGGAACCTGACTGATCAAATTCAGTGACATTTGATCAATTCATAAGCTGGTGCTTATGAATACACTATCTTAGTGTATGCTATGAAAAGAATGTTTGAGATGTTGAAAAGTTCAATTGGTGCTGCATTATATTGTGCAGGCCGTAGTTAACATCCCTATTTAAAGAAATCCTAGGTGTGCTTGCTTATTTCCTTGCACATTGGTAAAGGACTTATTTAATGTTGCAGCTGTAGTAACTGAGGACTGAATCTAGCAACAATTTCTTAGCAGCATTTGTACAAGTCCACTGTTTTCAGCTTCATTCAGCGGGACTGCATAAATGCTCTTCTCTGTGAGTTCAGGCTCAACACATTAAATCCTGTGCAAGTTCAAATGCATCAAAATGTTGACAACGTGCTATGTAACATAGACACTGTGGGCAAAAAAATGCCTCTTCCTTGGTGTCTTGGTTATTAGAGCCTTTGGGTTGACATGTCTCCCTGATCAAGCTGAGCCAGGCATTTTGAATCCCTTCATACAGAACAAGTTTATGAGAATGGCCATCACAGGTGGTATTTTTGTTGGCAGCCCCAGAACAGAGGCCAAGGGTTGAATGGTAGCAGGAGCAGCTAAATTAACTTCTAATACTGGAGGGACATCGTTTTCAGCAGACCTGTAGCACAAAAGTTGAGCTAACAAAAGCTTTCTCTGTTACTGCTTTGGCTGCAGAATAAAACCCATTAAAAGCATATGCAGCTACACAGAAAGAGCTCCTGCTCTGGGTGAATAATTGCAATATCTCCAAGAAAAAGAAAATGCTTTTAACTCTTGAATAATGACAAGGAGCAATTGAAGAGTTTCATAGACACAGAGATGTGTTTTGGAAACCTGTTGACATGAACATTAGTGTAATGATTAGGTAATGCAGGTGATAGAAAACAGACATGAGGCTGTGATTTAGGTAATGAGCTGATACTTCAGTAAACTCCTGTATGTGGATTTGCCAGATTACAGTGAGGATCTCACAAAAATCTTCTTGTACGATGGCCCTGCAGTATAGGCTTTCTTCACCTAATCCATAGGTGTCAGCTCTGTTTTAGGACTACTTACCTGCTCCTTTTCCCTTTGTGTTTCCATAATGTCTATTGCTTCAAACTTAAGTTTTCCTTTCTTCCCACAAGCAAAGTCAAAATGGGAGGTGTCCTTTACTTTGGAGGGATGGTTGTTTCAACTTTGAAATAATGCTGGATGTGTGAATGATGGGGAGCAATAAAAAGGCTGCATGCCTTTTTATTTATATCTATTAGTAATTAGTGTGTTTATGTGTTTGTGCTGAGAAGACCATAGAGGCCACCCACTTGGCCTTTATTTGCTGTTTAATCATAGCTTTAGTATCTTAAAAATCCATTCTAAAAAGCACAAATACTCTAGCAGGATGCAAAAAGAAACTGAACAGCTTGAAAAAGACATGATTTGGAGTGAGAATGAGACACACTTGCAATTATTCCTTGTTCCTTCTTTGCTTTTTCCTCACTTGAAAGCAATAAATAGTGTTCCACACCTGAAGAAGAGGTTTAGTATTTGTGGGGAGAAAGGATATTGTTAAAAACTTCTGTCTGTAATTCTTTTAAAAGTTACTATTTGCCACATACTGCCTATTGTTAAGGTGCCAGATTTCCTCCCTGGGCTGAAAAGTGATACCTATCCCATTGTGTACCAGCAATTACTAAAACTCTGTTTAGATTTTGCAAGCTGAAAGTATATTTAGCAAGTTACTTGTGTGCTGTGTTTCTTCTGATACTTTTTATGCAAACAAAGTTGCTGCTCAGTACATTTTATATTAGAATACATATTATAAATTATATAGAAATAATACATGTGTAAGGATGTATTGAATTGTGTATTTTTATATGCTAATAGATATAATTATATATAAATGTATAATATATATGATAAAATATATTATAAAACCTTTTATTTCTGATATGTAATTACTAACCATAAAGTGATTTATGGTTAAATAAAGCTAACGAGTCTCAGCTTTTCTTGCTATCTTTTGTTGAATGCAGTATTCCCTTTTCATCTGCATACTTTTAAATTCAGTGTAATGAGCTAGTTTCCCAGGAGCGAAACAGACTTTGTGCTATATAAACATTGTGTTACGGAAATAATTCCTTTTAATAGATTGCCTAGAGGAACTTATTGAGAAAACACCTCATGAGAAATGCTATAATGATTTGTATTAGTTACAACTCCTGTTAGCGCTTCCCAGAAAAAGACAGACTGAGACCAATCGGTTTGCACAATTCCTTACATAAATGTTTAAGAGCAGAGAGGTTGGCCATGGATAGAGCTGGAATGAGATGTACAGTAGTGTTGGGAAAGAAAAGGAGATATAGCACTGTGAAGTTTACTGTGCTATAACGTTCTTTGTGCTTCTTGAGAATGCCAGATCAGTCTCATGAACATCAAATCTACTTTATTCTCTTTAAATGAAGGTATTAAATTCCATGCAGTATTAAAACTCTTCTGTCCCCAAGTATCTTGCTATGATGGGTGTGAGGCTCAGCAAGACATGCATAACAATGAACTCCTGGAGGTATGTTGTTTAGTATGAGAATTCACAGATTTGTCTGGAAGTCTAGTGTTAGACTTCATTCATAGTCCAGGCTGTAAAACATATATGTTGCATTTAACTAACCTAAAATCAACAGAAGATCTTTTGTTTCCTTTTGTTTCCTTGGTTTGATTGTTATTCCAGGTGTGTTTCTTCATTTTCTTTCTGTAGTTATATAATGTCATTGATTTAGCCAACACTATCCGGGAAAAAGAGGCACGATTCACAGCTGAAATATAAAGCTTACAGAGCCTCTGTGTCAGCCTTTTTGATATACTGAAGTGTTTGGCTCTCAATTTTCTAATTGCTTCATTTTTGAATAGGTTAACTTGAGCTGAGGTGGAGGGTACAGGGTAAAATGAATCTTTGGTATTTTATAATGTAACAGTAAGAAGAAATGCATAAAATAAATTTCTCCCCTTTAGCTCTTTACCAAGGTGAATAGGTGAATTGCCATTGGTGAATGCCAGTCTGGCATTTTATGAGTAACCAAGCTGTTCTCAGCAGCTGCAGAGAAGGATTCACATCTTATGTCAACGACAAAATGGTAAGCTTTTTTCCTTAAAATAGTCTCCAAGTTCTAACAAAGCACTTGTGCCAATATAATTAATTAGTGAGTCTAGCAAACATCAGTGCTATCCCTGGCTCTTGTCAGCTGTGGAACAATCTTCACTGGAAAGAGCACTGGAAAGAGAAGGCCTGGTCCTTTTCACTTCTCCTCTGCAAGCAGGAGCTTTACATTTTCCAAGGCATTTGTGACTTTGGAGCGTGAAAGCTCAGCCTTTACTCATGTGTGAAACCAGGATTTTAAGGCCAATGCAGTATGACTGTTAGCATTAGGTAATGTTTCCCACTAGACCTGTGGATGTGTTTGTGATTGCAAGAAACACGTTGCATCCAGTTTTAAAACCAAACAAGTGCATTTGTTTTAACCTCGGTAGTGTACCAGCTATTGGTCTAGCAAACATGGTGGTTGTTTCAGTGTCCCTTTGCTACACTGGAAAGAAGGATCCAGTTAACTGAATGAAGAAAACATACCTACTGCTCTGAATGCACAGAATGCTGATTAAATGTCTAAATGTGAGAGTATTTAACATTGTGAGTACAGCTAATTAAGTTATTAAGATGCCATGAGAAAACCCACAAAGTAAAATCAGCATTCCCACTCTTGGCTTGCATTCCAGCACAGCTGTACTCTTGCACTTTTTTGATATGATGACTCACACATAAGCACAGTAGTATTTGTAATTAAATGTTTAATTAAACAGAAGGAAGGTCTGCTGGGTTAAAATGCTGCTTTTCTTGGTACCTTAGAAGATGACAGCAGTGGGACTTCCATGGTTATTTGTGTCCTGCTGAAAATCCTGATGTTCAGATACTGATGATGCTGTTCATAATAACTTATATATGAGCTGCTGTTCTTTGAATTATTGGAGAAATTTTATCCTAACTAAATGCAGTGTTGTGTGTGGAGTCTGTACTACAACTGTTTTTCTCAATGTCTTTTTCATTGCTGGGGTTCCTGCTCAATTTGCTGTCTCTGTATCTTTCTGGCTAACATGGGGTCTCTGTTACAAAATCAGCAGTACTGCTGTTAAAAGGCACCAGATTTCAGAAGTTGAACGGGTTTAAGTAGCCAAATAATGCATATTCATTGTATTTACAACAAAATTACTTTCTCAAAATATTCCAATATTTCTCAAGTACTTTCCTTCTTGAATATATTTAAGTATCAGACATGCAGTGCAGCTCTCAAAAGCAGTGTGTGGTAATTCGGTTGTTCTCTGTAAAGGCAGCTGTATGACTTGCATCCAGTGCAGTGATCAACAGTTGTATGTCTCCAGTATGCTACAGGACCTTAGAAATGCAGGATGCTTTCCAGACCCTTTTTACTTCAAAAAAACTTGAGTTCATATGGGTACCTAATCAGATATCCCTTCATAAGCTTTCAGGTTACCCTGTTACCCAAAATAAAGTGTTATCATTGAGGAGAAGAGCAAGTTTGCATATTTGACTTTGGTGGAGTCTGCCAGAAAGTGTCCTTTCTTTACTTTGGTTTTAATTTGTATTGTTTTCTCCACTGTAAATATCCACAGTGTTCTCCTGCTCCTCTTCCTCCCTGTCCCATTGCACTGTGCTTTGGGAGAGGGGCAGAGCTGAGGAAGTAGGAGGAGAAAGGCAAAGGTGAAAGGTCCTCAAAGTACTATTTACACTTGGTTTCCTCTAGCAGCATCCATGTGTCAGGACTGAGACCATCTGCAGGGCATGGATGATTGATTTCCACCACCCCTGTCCTGCCATCTCTTTGCTGCTGGAATGGGTGTACTGGTGGAAAGACAAGATGAGATGGATGCTGCCCAACAGTGGGGTGCGAGTGAGAAAGTGCTTTGCGGATCTAGTAGCTCAAATGTGAACTAGTCCAGCTGACTAGTTGGAGAGTGTGAATTTGATCTGGCAGCTTCAAGAGGGTGCAAGCAGGGGGAGATTCAGAGAGGGGTTAAATATATGCATGTAGAGTTGTATGGGGCTTGCACATGGTGCTGTGGGAGTTTGGATGTGAATGTAAGCATTTGACCTTGGGAGGGGGCATGAAGTGTCAGCAGGGTCTGCATGAGAAAATTTAGCTGTGTTGTGTAGGCTCAAAGAACGTAATCTGAGATTGAGGGAAGAGCACATTAAACGAGTGGCTAGAGAGCAGGAGCAGGATTTCATTGCAGGTGTGGGTAAGAAGAGCAGGACTTCCACAGCTGGTAAGACTTTCATTAATCTGTTAACCACCATTCTTCACATTCTCAGTTTTCTTCAGAGGATAGTTATTTGCCTGTGTTGTGCTGCTTGGCTCAGCTTGTGAGACACAGTGTGTATCTGCAAATGGCATTAGCTTCAGTATTTGGCTTTTAGTGCTTTCTCATAAAAGACTTCAGCTACTATTGTTTTTAAAACCTTAGGCAGCTCGCAGTAGAGCTCATGAAGGTATGCTGTGTGGATGATAATGGGGACAAAAGGGCTTTTTTACAGAATGCCCTCTAAATTTCAGTGTGCAGACTCTTTTAAATTAACATTTGACAATAGAATAATAATGTTAAACAAGCCAGACAGTAAAATGCCAAAGCATTTCTGAGATGCTAGAACATCCAGTGGCTTCTCTCAAATCAGTGGTAATGTCAGCAATGGGACAAATGGCTGCTGAAGAATGAAACCAGCTAAAGGTATTCCCCCCCACCTCCCTTATCCTGTGAACTGTGTCCAGCCAGTCCCTAGTGTGTTGTAAGCTTTCAGGAATAGCATAAAAGCTTTTTATGTAGGGTGGCTGTGAATAATAGATATTCTCCAGAAAAGAATTCCTGCACATTGTGGAGTTCATTAATCCATGTGTAATCAGTGAGAAGGTTGAATGACAGATTTTTCTATTAGCTGCTCACACAGCCAACAATTTGGCCTCTGTGTGCCCAGCAGTAGTGAGGTGGTAGCAGGAAGGGTTGCTGTGGGTCAGGATGGATTTGGGGGAGTGGTGGTGTTTTGCTGGGGAAGAGGCAAGAAGCTGTGTTTCTCTAAGAGGAGAGTTAACAGAAGACTGTCTGAAAGGAAAATGCTAAAGATAGTATTTTAATGGAAGAGTGTTGTAGATGAGACTTTTGACTTCCTGTCTGGAGTGTAAGTGATCCTGCTTTGAAGTTCCAAGCTCGTGTTATTTTCAGATGAATCCAGTGTCCTTCTTTGAGGTCTTTGTAAGAAAACCAGAATGTCTTGGACAAGGTAGGAATAGAAAATGTTTTAGGTTTTATATCCAGCTTGTCTAACAAAGCATTTAAGTACTCTGAAAAGCATTGTCTGCACACAATACAAAGAAAATGCAGGTGCTGACAAAGGTGCTGAGCCTGAAGTCCAGCATGTGAAAGTAACTTCTGCCTTTGCTATTATGGTGATGTGGTAGCTGTGTGTTTCTGAGTGGAGGTGTCACTTGGGGGCTTATGAATATGGTAACAGTTCAGGAGTTAAATTTGCTTCCACCTCACCCCCCTGATACATAATATATTCTATCACTTTAATAACTCTTGGTTCAGTTTAATTGACTTAAACTTTGTTGTGCAAATTTTCCAAAGGTATATAAATATTTTTATATTTATTTCATGTCTATTGAAATTGTTGGGGTTTTTTTGTTTTTTTCTTTTTCCTTTGGGGTGGTGACATTTTTTCTTTTGGTGTCTTTTTTTGTTTAAGGCTAATATAGATTGTAACAGTGAAAGCAGTGTTAGTGAGAATGCTCTAAATCCTGCTATAAGAGCAGATCCTGGCTCTCTACTGTATTTATAGATATATTAAAAAGCCCGCGCCCAAACCACCAAACAAAAAAACAAACCAACAAAATCCCCCCAAACCAACACAACAAACAAAACAACCCCACAAACCAATAAACTCCCTAAGGTTAGTAATAGACTAATAAACAATAATTGTTGTATAGACTCCTGACTGGCCTAAATCATTCAGAGTAGACCTTGATGTTACCTGCCAGGAGCGTCACTTATAACACTTCCATGGGACTCTTAAATTTAGAAGGTGGCACTGAAATGGGTGCCTGGGCAAGTTTTCTTTGGCATGAAAATGGAATAGGATCTTAAAAGACTCTTCCTTTTTTTTTCTTTTTCTTTCCACTTCTTCTTTTATTATTATGCTAGGCAATAGCAGTTACAGCTGGAGGGATGAAAAAACAGATTGTGTAATGGTTGAGAGATGTTCCTGAGAGCAGTGTATGCCAGGCAGAGAGTCAATTATAGCTGGTTTTCCCTGGATTTCTGCAAATGCTTGTTTGAAAAACACAGTCATAGAAAGGGCATGATTTTTGTCTAAATGATGTGGAGACACAAGTAAGAATGAGGAGAATGTCAAAACACATCATTACAGCTTTTTCTGCATACCAGCAAAGAGGCAGGGAGACAATTTGCTGGCATCTCAGAGAAGCAGCTTTGGGTGCAGGAGACATGATTGGGAATCAGCAGTGTCAGGTGTGAGTTTCTTGGCTAATTATTTAGACAGCTAACTTTCTTCATCTGTGTGCTAGCAAGATCCTTGTCCTGCATTGGGTGAGAAATGCAGCACAGCTATTGTGCAATTTCCTTTAATGATTGGGTTATAAGACAGCATCTGTGTCTCCTAGGGTTGCTTAAGAGTATACTGTGGGTTATGGTTTGCTTAACTGCTGGTGGTACAGGTTTTACACTGGCTTTGATATGTTCAAGAAGTCTGTAGTGACCAGTGTTTGGGTCTGGTCATTTCTTCCTTCAAAGAGAGAAACAGATTTGTTGTTACTCATGTGTATATCTCTCTTTCTGAATTAGCTCCTAATGAAGGAGAAATATCCACTAGAAAAAAAATGCATGCTTTAGGTGAGTGTGAAGAGAGTTGTACTCTGTGTATGCCTGTGTTTATCTTGAGGGGCAGAAACTTTAATGCCTTTGTCACTTACCTCTGGTGATAAGTTCTATTTTGCATCAGAAACTGGTGCAAAGAATGCTTAGGATGTGGTTGTATTTTGACACAATAGTAGTGTTTGACACTGTAGTATTATTTCAGGTAATGCTGTCCTTTCATATTCTTTCCCCTTTGTATTGGTGCAGTGGAAGGTTGAAATGTCAAAAAAACCTTGGGGGTGGGAGGGTGTTGAGAGTGTTTGGAAATAAAAAAACTGAAGTTGGGGTCTTGGGGGAAGAGAAGGGTATAGAGCTGTAAATGATAATCTGCCATACCTAGTGTGGCAGGTACCCAAATAAACAGAGTTTCTGAACTGTAATTTCAGAGAGTGTTACCTGTTCAGTGGCTTGTGAAATGTATGAAGGCTTGTGCAATCTTCTGTGGGCAGAAATTTAGTAGCCCAAAAGGAAAAGCCTAGGTCTGTGGTTTTCAGGTATTTTCAATTATCCACTGTTAGTGTATGAACAATTTGATAAGCACTTTTTAAGTTAAAAACATTGCAAAATGTGAGTGAAAGCATGTAGAGATAATATTTGAACAGGATTTGGAAAGAGAAAAACAACTGTATTTAATATTTTGAGAATATACAGACCTCATTATGTGGGGGGCTTGTAGCATATTGAGAAAGAATTGAGCTGATGATCATTAGTTTAATCTGTGGATTAAGTCTACAATAGGATGCACCTTTTTATGTGTAACATTTTTGAGTATGTCAGAGTTTTGTGTAAGATGAAGCCATTGGTTCTGTCAGGGACCTGAAGTGGCATGCAAGGGTAATTTTAATTAAGGTAAGACCTTTTCAAAACTGTCAGCTGCATATATAGGAAAAGAAAACCCCAGGTAAGTTATGTCATTGGTGTTATAACAGTTGAGTCACTGATTTTTAACCTAGATTGAGATTGTCATGGCAGGAATAATTGCAAATGCTAGGCTCTGATATTAGCAAGATGGACGGATAAGTATCTTCTTTTCCAGGAATTACATTTCTGTGGTGTTGTCTGCACCAGGACTGCCTTTTAGTGGGAAACAGAGAAACATTCCTTCAGAAGAAGGAATGAAAAGTTTAATGCATTCAGCATTTGCATGCACAAGCAACCCAACCGATCCTGTGAAAATGAGCAGAGGAATGAGATTTTCTGTTCACCTTGGTGAAACTACAAAGTTATTTTCTAAAAGAAGAATGTTCTTTTAAACCCATGGAGTATGTTTTATAAGGGATAAAAAGGGTTGAGCTCCCTATGGCTGTAGAGAATGGAGGCAGTGTGTCAGATAAAGACTTCATGAAAACGGCAACTATGCATTGCAGCCTGGCTCTTATTATCTAGGATCACAATGGTGGAAATGGCCTTTATAAACTTGCTTCAGAACACATGGATCCGAATGTGTTTAGAGCTTGGATGTGCTTGGTTGAATTGCATAGATCCCTTGATGTTGCCCCTCAGTGTATTCTTAATGGGTTGAAGAAATTGTGCCAGAGGTAGGGAATACAAGTCATGTGAGCTGGTGATTCTGGGTAATACCCTCTTCTAATGTGTGTCTGAAGGCTGTGGCATGGCTGCTGGTGTTGACAGTTTTATGCCAGGCACCTGTGAGAAAAGTTGTAACTATTTTAAGGATTAATAAAATGCCTTCTGTATTTTCTCTAAATTATCAGCAAACTGTATGTAAGTGCAGCTGGCAGGAGTTGGCATTTGAAATGTTGTAGCTCTTCACTAGAAAAGTTTTCTGTAAGCTGGTCATTTCTTTGGTCTGCATTGTGTGCTTCACTTAGCTGCAGGAGGGAACCATAAGCTTTGTGTGGGGTAAACTGAAAACAAAGCTTACTGTAATGCAGTCATTTTTAATTTCTCACAAGAGAAAGTAGATGCCCTGTCTTGAAAAACTGAGCCCTGTAACCTCAACTATGAGGAAGTAAAAATGGCAGATCTTTTTATACCTTTCTACAAGTCTAGAAGTGTAATAGTAAAATACGTTGGACCTTGCACACTGTATGGAGCTGGTGACAGAGTGAAATAGTCTCTATCAAGTGTTTGCAAATGGGCAATTATGTTAAGTGTTCTCCTAAGAGATGCCATCTGCAGGAACTGCATAATAATACTGGGATTGATGCAGTCAGTTATCGGGCAGGCCAGGCTTTCCATGTGCTCTGGTTTTGCCTGTGAAGTTTATCAAATGGGTCTCTTCTCATGTGCATACTTTTATAGATATTAGCACTGTGATGTTAGGCGCTGGTTTGTGTTTAGTTCCTATATTCCCACGTAGACATTGCGCAAAGATGTCTTTCATGTGGTCCTGAAGTAAAAGGGACATGGCTGTGGGATGTTAAAATGCTTCATGTGGGAGCCTCTCCACTTCCTGTTTTCTTGAGTCTTCTATTGAAATATAAATCTTGTAAAGATACTTTGTATCTTAACCAAATAATTTTGCTGCTTGCTATATATGTACTTTCTGCTGATGAGTCTTATTACTTGTTAATTATTTAATGTAAATACCAGGCATAAAGAAGGACCACCATGCTCTCTTGCTGTATTTGATACCATTGTAAAATAGACCACATGAATGTTTGTTTTATACGATCGTGTAGGATGCGAGTGTCTGCCTCTTTTTAAGGACCAATTTTAAAGTCAAACACTGTTAAGAGGTTAATAATTTTTGTTTTTGTTACTGAATTTTTGATAGGCTTTTAAGATGGCTGCAAGGGGTTTTTAAACAATACTATGTTGCACTTAGCACTTTTCATCACAGGACTGTCAGCTCTTCTTGTATAGGCAATCACTGCTACTATGGTTTTTTATCAGATTATGAAACCAAGGGACAGTTTCTGTTTAAAGAGGGGAACAAATGAGATAAACATTCAAATTTATTAACTGTTTATTCCAAACATAAAATTTTTCATAACCTTTATGGAAATGTGTGTCACTTAAAATGAAAGAGTGGAACAGAAATATTATTGTTTTATGCTTGAGATTTCTCTGAAATGTTTAATGAGCTTGAAACATTTCTTTAAGGAATATATCATCCCCTATTGAATTCTACAGAATAATTTCATCAAACCATCGAGCACTAACACCTGCATGAACTTTCCAGAAAGCGTAACCCTGTCCCATGTCATTAAAACACAGAAGGTGAATGAGCAGAGGTGACAGCCCCCAACAGTTTTGGATCAAGAGAATAACAGTCCCAATAAATTAGAGATGACTGTCACCATCCATCATCTGTAGTGTAAAATAGAACTTGCTGGAGTAAACTGTATGTCCTTGATTGTGGTGATGAGGCTTATGGCAGAATGCTTATGATAACATAGCTACAATGAGAAGGAAGTCTTAAAAGTAAGGGAAGCATTATGTTGCACAGCCAGCTGCCCTATATGGAGGCAGTGTGGGTGGTTGGGTCAGATAACTTTTGATGAAGTAGCCTAAGATAAGACCATGCTTTTCAGCCATTACAATCCAAGGAGTGACTGCTGGTGTTGCCAGATAAATTTCAGCAGGTAACTGCTGTGTTTTGTAAGGCAATTTTGATATTACTTCTATTTCTACTGCACACCAGGAATCAAGATTTTCTTATTTCTTAAGATGTTTACTCTGACTTGTGGAAGACTGACTCAGTAGCCTGTGAATTTAGATAGGGAGTCAGACTGCCTTTTGCTGACTTAAAATTACTTACCTGAACATGCAAATAAAACTTGAGATAAACTTGTGGAAGCATAAGTGATGAATTCTCAGTGCTCAGTTGGATACACTGACTCTATGAAAAATGAAGCTCCTTTTGGGGATGAGTTGAATGCACGGAACTGTAGTTTGCTGCTTTGTCATCTGATGCTGCCGCTGATAAATACTGATGTTACAGTGGCTAATTAAAATGACACAAGAAAGCATTAATGAAGAAAAAATTAAAAATCAATATCTTGGCTTAAAGAAAGCACATGACCATGCGGAAATTATTCTATATTTTAGCAAAGTTCTGTGAAACTGAACTGTAAAATATTCAGTGTCTGCTGAGCTGCCTCACATGCTGGCTAGCAGACAGAAGGACTTGAGGTTTCAGCAATGGCTTGCTTGCATTTGGAGGAGTGTCTTTCAGATACTTAAATTTGCTTTTTATTTTTTTCTTAATAAAATGCACATTTTTTGAAATGGTCAAAGTGTATTAATAATTTTAGCAATTGAGACCTAAAGACAGGCAGTGAACAGAACTTGGTCTCTTTTTTTATTCCCCAGCTCCAGTAAGGGTAGCAAGCTTGGCTGTGTGCAACATTTCCTAGGGATTTCATTTGTCTTTGCTTCTGGTTATCAACTCCTTCAGCTGGTCATTATTCTTCAGGAAATGTTCTGGAACACGAGCCTTATTACTTAAACAGAGAGTTCATCTTGTGGTTAGCTTTTTGTGCTTAAGATGTTGCTATTGAATGCTGTTTATTAGTATTGAATGCTGTTTAATAGTTGCTGTTGAATGTGTTTATTAGTAAAGCTTCTTTGAGTGTGATTATTGTGAGCTACACTCTGAAGGTAAGGAGTTCACATCTTCTGTTGAATGCATAGGTATAATGCTGTAATAGTAATTTATTTTCAATACATGTTGCTCTACGTGTATGTGATAATACCTGCTTCACGAGTTGTGGATATCTAGTGAGAAGTTTGATTATGGGTATGTCTCTTTAATTAGAAGGAATGAGACAAATCCTGATCCATGTCTAATGTTTCTTATTCATTGGCATGTTCCAGATGTTAAATGGCAAAGAAGAAATGAGTAGAAAATAACAGCTACTTCAATCAAAAATAGTGTGTTTACAAGTAGCACCAGGAAGGGAACTTTGCTTTCAAACAACAGAAATAACTTTTTGTCCTCCAGTGGTTATCAGCCCCCTTATACATTTTAAGGTTTTAAGGTGTGATTAGAAGCTTGTCCAGGCAATTTTGGTTTGCCATAGAGGAAGATAAAGTGGGTAGCTTTCAGAAAGACTCTTTCCCCGAAGCGAAGATGACAAGCTGATAATAGTGGTCCTGTTCCTTGTAATCTTACATAATCTCTTGATCTTGTCAGAAGGGAGCTCTTGTGCATTAGACTAATCATGATATCAGGTCAATATCGAGTGGCCTGGGAAAACCAGCATTACAGTGTTTTCCATCCCACACTCAGTCTAAATGCTGCTGTAAAAATTTCCAAACAATTAGGGATGATAAGTAGTTACATGGTAATAATTTTTGTCTACAGCTTGACCCTTGCATGTTGCTCTATATACTGTAATGGACGTTTTGAAGATCTTTCTCTTTTCCTGTTTAAAGAGAAATTCAGCACTGCAGGAGGTCTCTGCCTGTCTATTTTTTTTCCCCCTCCCTTCCTTTTATTTACTCAGATGTGGTACAAATGCCGCATGGTTCCTGAAGTAACAAGTGAATAACTCACAAGAGACCCTCGTTAGTCTTTAAATGAAAAGAATTGAGTTCTTTTAGCCTATTAGTGCTTAAGAATAGTCTTCTCTAAGTCTATTACCTCTGGAATAAAAGCCTCAAATAAGCAGCGTGTACAACATGACTTGTTGCTAGGGAAAGAGGCTTTCTTCCTTCTCTGCCAAGTGGAGTGGCTTGTGTAGCAAATAAAAACTGAATGACCTCAAACTGCATTCTGGAAATCCTCTTTGCTCTTCAGTTGGCAGTCTGGAAATATTTCCTTTGAGTGACTCTGGCTTTCTGGAGCTGTTCTTATTCCCTTTCAGGAAGTCAGCAATGTGGGAAAAGAAGCTTCTCCAGCCTGTTGAGGTCAGATCTATGACACTCACTGCTGGTGCTGGTCTCATCCCAGTAAATGTCCAAAGGCTGGTCACACATGGCTCCATCAAAGCCTGTGAGATATGGGCAGAATAGTCTGTGAAATTGGCTGTCTTTTCCCATTGTAATCACTGTAGCAAAGGGACAACTTCTTTGCAATGCTGAAGAAGAAGGCAAAATGTTGGTAGCAAAACATGTAATAGCTGATTTCAGGAAGTAACATAATTTGGAGCAGCTTTGTGAGTGCCTGAGTGCAGCCTTATCTTAGACTTCGCAGTTGCTGGAGTCCTGAGCTACAGCTGGGAAGTATGCCTGTGGTGATGGTCCTAGATTTGGTGCTGCTGCTGTGTGGGCTAACCCAGCAGTCTTGGGTTGTGATGGATTTTTATTGTTTTTAATTGTTGAATGCTGGTTTTGGTGGAGTCACCAATACTAGCCTCCATCAAAAATGATCAGAGGGATGCAACAGCTCTCCTATGAGGAAAGGCTGAGAGAGATGGGATTGTTCAGCCTGGAGAAGACTCCAGGAAGACCTTATTGCAGCCTTTCAGTACTTAAAAGGAGCCTATATGAAAGATGGGAAGAGACTTTGTAGCAGGGCCTGTTGTGATAGGATGAGGGGCAATGGTGTTAAACTGAAAGAGGGGAGATTCAGGCTGGATGTGAGGACAAAATGTTTTACAGTGAGGGTGGTGCAATATTGGAAGAGGTTTCCCAGCTTGGTGGTGGATGCAGCATCCCTGGAGACATCCAAGGCCAGGCTGGATGGGGTTCTGGGCAACCTTATCTAGTTGAAGGTGTCCCTGCTCATTGCAGAGGGTTTGGACAAGAGGAGCTTTGGAGGTCCCTTCTGACCCAAACTACTCTACGGTTTTATGATTTTATGAGAATCTTTCCA
Organism: Agapornis roseicollis; assembly: GCA_002631895.1. Classification (NCBI taxonomy): domain Eukaryota; kingdom Metazoa; phylum Chordata; class Aves; order Psittaciformes; family Psittacidae; genus Agapornis; species Agapornis roseicollis. The sequence continues at coordinate 103,968 of NDXB01006485.1, read as the reverse complement.
AGGTTGTTAAGATAGATCAGGCAGCGTAAAAGTGTGTTGAGAGGAGTCTTGCCAGAGTACAGGACATTTAACTCTTTATTATCAACAATGCACATAAAATACTTTTTGCTCTTTAACAGCTGAAGCTTAAAAAAACTGCACAGAACACAGTGGAGAAGAAGCTGAGGTGGTGCCATACTGATTAGTACAAGAAACTTCAATACAGCAGTGTCTTTATTCAGCTTGTGTTAATCAAATGGATCCTTTCCCACCTCTGGAAATGAGAGAAGTTCAGTTTTAGAACTCATATTTTTCCTTTAAGAATAGCAAGTTCAGGAGTTGATACTGAATTGGTAAAAAAAGGGTAATTAATAGTTTTTAAATGTTTAAATGCCAAAAAAGGGCTTGGTGCTTATTGTTCTGACATCTTCTGTCTTGCTTTCAAATGTCTTTCTGCTGCAAGTCATTGCACAGGACAACAGGGACCAGGACAGACTGCAATTTTCTTGGTACTAGCATGATATATATAATAATGAGTGATAGAATCCTGAAATCCTGACAGTGTCTAAAATCTGAGGCTGTGTCCTACTCACTCTTTGGATAGATGCTGTAGCTCTCTCAGTTTAGTAATAGACATAAGAATCCCACGAGGCTGATTGTGACTGTCATTTATTTGTCTGGCACTCATATTTAAAAGGCCTCTTTGCAAGAAGTATCTTAAGTCTTGAATATATGGTGTGAAACATCCATGTATAAGTTAAAATGCTCTGAAACTCAGTGATGAGGACTGTGCACCAAATATCAGACAGGAACACTTGCAATCTTCAGTACTTGCATTGGTTTTCCTAGATGATAAAGCCATTTGTATTATAAAATGTTTTTCTTTATCCTAAATTCTTCTGATCAAACTTTTGCCTAGTCCTTGTATAAATGGGAACAGAGGCCTTGATCTTATGCTCAGGAGGAAGGTCATTAAATGGCTGTACAAATCTGTGATTCAAAATAAAAATCTATCCCCTAGAGTGGAATAATATCTCATCTGTTGATCTCTGCTTTAAAAGGGTTTCTGAGTAAACTGGGAAATCATAACAGCATAATCCCTTTTACTTTAGACAGATGTTTCCCAGGACAGCTGTTTAGTTAAAAGCCTTGGAATGGCTAAAATCTTGCTTTTCCATAAAAGCAGCATTTCATATCAACTCTTCATCTAACTCCAAAATATGCCTTTGAGTGTAGATGTCTCTTCTTGGATTGCTGTGGAGCCTGTGCAGAAGCAGTTCACCTGCAACTGTCTGCTTCACTCAGGGTATCTGTCCAACCACATTCAATGAGTTAACCAGTTTGTGTTCAGTATTTCCTTGACAATTTGTATATTTAAAATGCAAAAAATATCAGCACTGGAATAGGAAACTAAAAAAGAGAGCTTTTTAATCATGAATATGAGATGCTGTTTGTCAAAATCAATGCTAACATTTGTACAATGCTATTTGATTCATGTAACAGTTAAAACGGCAGCCTTGAACAGGATGCTTTATTGAACAAGATAATTTATCTCAGCAATGCATTCACAGAAGTATTTTAAAATGAAAATCATGGCAAATCTGTCTAGAGCCTACACACAGCATGCCACCTGGTAAAGATTTTAATGAACTGTTCTTTATTTAACAGGAAAAGTCAAATTAGTGCTGTCACTTGCTGAGACTTCCCTTACCTCAATCACTCTGCGATATCATTGAGCAAATGTTTCTAAGTGGAGCAACTCCAATGTTTTAATTAGAATTACAGCAAATTGGTGAGGAATGCCATTAAATCTTAAATGCAGCTTTCATGCAACTCAGCCATGAGGATGGACTTTTTAATCAAAGCCACTCAGTGTTTTCTTAGGAGCCAAAGGATACCCAGTCTCATACTATGAGATTATTGGGAAATTATTTCCTCTGGATTTTCTAAATGGAGAAGGATATATTTCTCTTGAGTAAACCAAAAATGTACTAGGATGTTATATATCTGTGTGTGAAAGGGAGAAAGTCTTTGAGTGCATTAAGCCATGTAAGACAGGGCTTAGTGGCGGGGTTTTTTTGCAGTGGTGGGAGAAGGGTTCACCTTTTAGAAGGATTTAGAGGGGAATTAGATGTGGAGTATGACAGACTTGAACCGTCTGCGTAAGGACAAATGCCATCCTCTGAGAGTCTGCAGGGAATTTATGTGCTGCTTTTTTTTTTTATTATTGATGAGTTAAGTGTATTCCTTAAGGATTTTGGATTGGGCAATGGTTTGGGAGATTATGTAGGATCCTTCTTGCTATGCATTTCAATTAATTACCACTCTTCCACACAGGAGCATAGGGGATGCTTGTTATGTAGTTCCTTGATCATCTTTCACCTACTGTGGATGTAGAAAATGTTTCTGGCTGAGTAAACAGTACTTAACTTCTGTTTAAGCTATGCAATGACCATACTGAAGCTCTCTGTTGTATAAGGGATGTAGAAGGAGGGAAGGTGCTTGAAAAAGTAAAAGCAGTAGGTAAGGAGGTAGAATAGCAAGGGAGAAAACTATGAGGATATTTATGAGGTACACAGGCAAAGTAATGAGCATGAGCAATAATAGCTATTGGTAGCAGCACAGCAGTAATAAAATTAAAGCCTTAAAAATAGTAAGAAAACCTCATTAATTACCTTCATTGTCTGTTCTAACTTCAACAGGCTTTGAAGCAGCCTGTTGAAGTGGCCTTGAGCCAGTGGTTCAAGTGTGAGATTGGAATTCAGAAGCTTTTCTGTTTTCCTTTTGCCTGAACTGTGTTTTGTCCCACAAGACAAAATAATGTGACAAGCAACTCTAAATTTGAGACACCCCCTCCTTTTTTTTTTGCAGTGTCTTAATCAGTACCTTGGTTTCCCATGATGATCCCAGCCTCCCAGCTGTAATCAGTATGCTCTGTAGCTGTGAGCATGCCAGAAAATCGGGCCACATCTGGTTAGGCTCCAAAGTAAACATTTTACTTGCAGATTGGTGGACTAACAGATTTGACATCTTTGCATTTTCACTTTGAAGAAAATAAACGTGCATCTAAAAATGCTTAAAACTTCAGAGCTGTCTTTCAAAAAAGCAGATTCCAGAGTGTTGACAGCAGATGACTGGTATGAACTATTCTTTTGCGTTAGTTGGAGGAAAGGCCCCTTTTCAACAATAACTGCAGGCAGGGAGCAGTCTGCTGGCCAGAGTATTACTGTGTTTGCCAGAAAACCTGGAGTTCTGTTTGTGTTCACCTGCTGTGTGAACTTTGTCTTTGTTTCTCCTCTTGCATAAACTGCAGTTCGTCCTTTGCTTTTGTAAGGGCTACTGTGGTCTCTCCTACAGACCGTGAAGGCCTTCATGGTCATTTATATTTTTGTAATTTATTAAAATAGCAGCATGGAATCTAAACTATTTATATTAATACAGTGTGGGACAGAACAGCTGCTGCGGTGCAGTTAATAACATTGGTCTCCAGTCACCCTGAATCCATTTTTACCCTAGACAGTCTGGCAGTTTGCAAGATACACCCCCTCCACCCCCCACCCCCCACAGGTCTGCAGAAGGCATATCACACTGTCTTATGGAAAAGTGTACTTAAATATGAAAGCCCACAAAAACTGTAAGGAAATCAAGAACACTCAGTTATTCTTGATATACCTTTACAGAATGTTGTAAAATACCTTCAGTGTTATTAGAAGTGAGCAAAAAAATCCAGATTAGAAAAGTCTTATTTATTCTCACTGAAGTAAATCCTATTTTAAGACATCATAATCTTGAAAAATATCAGCTATTTTTAAAGCACATCTTTAATTCAGAAGGCCAGCCTCCCTGTGGTTCTTGGTAAAGTCCAAGAGCGAGTCTTTCTGGGGCCTTTTGGATATGGAGGGAGCAGCTATATGACTTGGCCTCATCGAGGCTTTGGCTATGGTCTCCCGTAGTGTGCTTATAGCCAAACTGCTAGGATAAAGGTGAGAGAAGTGGACCTTTTTTTGCATGGATACCTTTTAAGTATAGACTTTTCCAGCCTGTGTTAACCTATGACTATGTGATTTTCATCATGCACCTTGTAAATTCCTCTTGGAGTAGCAAGCTGCCTTCCTGTCCTGGCTGTCAAAGGTGGAATATGGGAAAGGAATACCAAAGGGAAAGACAATAGATTCCTTCTCAGCACATGAGAAAGCATTAAGGCAAATTCAGCCATAGAACCATGCAGTAACTTCTGGGTGAAAATAACAAGTATTTGATTTATGTTTTCTCTCCAAAATTCTACCTGAAGTTGTGAGAGTATGTTTTAATTTATAGAATCATATGATCGTTCAACCCCCCTTCCATGGGCAGGGATGAGACATACTAGACTATGTTGCCCAAGGCTCTGTCCAACCTGACCTTGAACACTGCCAGGGGTGGAGCATTCACCACTTCCTTGGGCAAGCCATTCCAGTGCCTCACCTCCCTCACAGTAAAGACCTTCTTTCTTATATCTAACCTCAACTTCTCCAGTCTAAGTTTAAACCCATTACCCCTTTTCCTATCACAATATTTATGTAGGTGTCTATTTTGCCAAAAAGTCTAGTTTTTAGAACACCTTTATCTTAGCGAAAGCATGAGCTTTCCATGGCAAGCTCAGTGTGTTTATAACTCATGTCAGTGTTTTGTGTGCTTGTATCCATCAGGTGTCAAACAGTTCAGTTCCTAAGGCAGCTTTTAAACAGCCAAAATTCTCTGCTCGATATTTAGGTTGCATAATAAGAATATTTAAGGATACATTTTTATGCATTACTGATACTTTGATTAAAAAACAGCTAGTTCTCTTGCAAAAGCTATAGAAGTCTGTAATTCAGATCAGTTATGCAGATGAGAAACTACCCGATTTAAAATTAGAAACAGGATCTCAGGATGGAATAAGCAGACTAATATGCTGAATTGAAAGTAAAACCTGTAAGAAATTTACTGTACACAAATAGTATTGCTTGAGAAGTCATTTGTAATCAGCAATCAGTTTTCTAGTTGTTTTAATTGTTCAGATAGCACATGAGATATGACCTCCGTCTCCCTAAAATCACTGCTTAATGAATGTAATCCCTTAGTCAAAGACCAGTAGAGTATCTTACATTAGGTGCCAGAAAGCTAAATGAGCTATTTAGTTTGTATCAATGTGGTATTTGTGCCGCAGTAGCATTTCTAAGCCATGCTCATATAACATTTACTATATGGACAAAAGCGATGGTTAAAAGTTAAAGCAGCAAGCAATATAGGCATTAAAAAAAACAAGAGAAAAATAGCCCTTTCTTGATAAGCTCTAAGTTTTTTTTTTTTTCCATGTGAAACTAGACATTTTTTTCCTTCAATAAAGAAACACAAGATGATGACTTACATAGGACAGGCAAACTCTACTGTAATATTCCTGCTAGCCAAAAGCTAACAAGAATATTTGCACAGGAAAAGGAAAACTGTTTTCTGTGGAATTGTATGTCCCTTTCCATGTCTTTGTCACATTTCTTTATTTATGCTGTGAAAGTTGCACTTTATATGTAATTCCTAGGAAATCTGTAGCAACTTTCATGATGTACTGTCCTGGAAATGAATTGTCCTCTGGTGGGATGCTTGGCTATGTATAGCTTTCCTGGGAGAAGTTGTATGTGTTTGGGTTGGAAAGGACTTTACATCTTAAAAGCAACACATTGTAAAAGCAACATGCAAGGCATAAACAAGAAAACAAAACTGTGCAAACTGATTTGAATCATCCTTTTTCTCAGGTCAAACAAAATGTTAATCATTCCTGATAAACGTTCACCTTTATCTGTTTTTGAAGTGCTTTAGAGCTGAAGAATTCAGTCTCTCAGGACTGTGCTCTCTGCCTGTTTATTGTTTCTTCTCCTGTTCACACTGGACCTAGTGAACGAAAGTGGTTTTTATGTACTTAAAAATGGTTTCTCTTGATTTTTCAATCAGTTTAAGAAGCCTTGGTTCTTCTAGTAGGCTTTATAAGAGCAGAAATAAGGTGTTATAAGGGACACTGTCACCATAAGCTGAGTCAATAAAAAATACTGAAGAAAACGGGTTGGGGAAGGACAATGGAGAATGATTCTGTATGAGAAACTTTAAAAGATGCCTGCTATTTCTGATGGTCAGAAGCAGTCTGATCTCCACCTGGGATTTAGCTGACCATGGTTTTAGCTACTGCTGGTTTTTTGACTGTAGGCGCTAGGGTAACTTCATTTAACTGATAGTCAAAGGATGATTTTCCTGGTGCTATAGAGAAATAACTGCAGGGTTCCTGCTGGTGGGCGTAGCAGGGTCTCCTGTGAACCTGCCTTAGATATCTGAGTAAGCTCCCTCCCATCTAAAGGCCTCTCTGAGGATTTCCTGGGACTTAGAAATGGATAAATCTTATTTTAAGAATGATTTATTTATTTTGATTATTATTTGCATGGCATTATTCTTTTTTCTTTTAGTCCTTGTTGATGATCTTCAGAAAATTGTGGCAAGCCATGCACTGAAGCGCATGGTTGTTCTGGAGCTAATTGCTTCAGCTCTTTTTAGCCCACCAACCAGCTTTTAGAGAGGTTGCAGGTTATAGTGCTCTGATCACTTGTGTTGGTTTTCTTTTCCTTCTCTATCCAGGGTCTGCATTCACCTTCCAGCACAGGGTTGCAGGCTGGGCCCAGTGTTTTGGCTGAGGCTTTCAGTGTTTCAGTTTGAAGACAAACAGAGAAGCTATTTGTTGCTCCATCATTAGTGCTCCAGGGAGATGTGTGCTTCTTTAAGTGTCATGCTATCACTTATATTCATCTGTTAGCTGTTACAATAGATCAGGTCTTGACAGTCTGCTCTGAAAGTCAATTACCCAGCTGTATTTTTTCCAATAGGTATTCAGTGTTAGTGTTGCCACAGACTGTTAGACTGTTTTCCTGCTAAATTAATCCTCCTGCAATGTAAAAGCATAATTCAGAATGAGACCTACCAAAGCACTTCATTATCTATTCTGACCACTCTGAATGTTTTTCTTTCCACCATGGACTAGATCCTAATCCTTTTCCTCAGCAGTGGGAATTAGACCACAAATTGAGCATATAAATGATATCCATTTGATTCTTGGAGGTAAAGCAGCTGTGTGCAGTGACCACTGGTTGCTCACCTTTTCAAAATAAGAAACCAAGATGGACTGGAAAGCTTCATTTCAGGGCCTTTTTGTCCTCCCTCTGAATCTTATCTTGAAAAATATTTAGTTCAGTATTTTATGATTGACTTGATTTAACCTGCTCAATAATACATGCTGCATTCTTTCACAGTGTCACCTCTGTTACTCAAGAGTGTCACTGGAGAGCTCTCTATGTAAATGAGAGGCCATACTTGGAATTTTCTACTGCCAGCTGTCATCCTTTTGGGGGATAATTGCATTGCTTTGGCTTAGACATTCCATGACTGAAAGTCAGTAAATTTCCTTTGCAAAAGAGGTCTGTAAAGCAGGAGTTGGTACTCTGTGTTCTGGTGCTTTGTGCTTTATTGGGTTTTTTTTCCCTTGGGAAAATAGTTTCATTTAATAATAAGCTGAATTTCTTATTTACCAGAGCTTTCGTAGCTGCCTTTTTCTTCTTTGGTAATTCAGTAATGCCCAGTCTGATTATCTATTGATCATAATTTAATGATCATTACAAAGCCTAATTTTATCAAAACTTCCATGCATGCATCTAATAATGATCTTAGCTTGTGCACATGAATCCTTAAACTCAATGCAGTCTCTGAATTTATTTGTACATGTCTCCTTTGTCTTCAGAAAATACCAAGGGTCCTTTCTGTAAGCAACATGACAATTGCAAAATGAGTTCCCCAGGAAGGCACCTTGTATTGTATAGCTCCTGCAATTTCTTTTGGCCACTGGACCCTGTAACCTGCTCTGTTAACTGAGCTCAGTCCCATTATACTTGTGTCCCTTCTCCTGAATTGGGTCCCAACTACTCCTGCTGGAAGTGCTTGTGTGGGAACAGAGACACACCATTCCCTCATGTCTGAGGTAACTCTCATCATGAATGTTACTCATGAATTAGCTCACCCCCTGTAATGATCTCCCAGCTCCTTATACCTGCTGTGCCAAACTTGGGGAAGAAAAGCAAAACCTCTACAGGAGAAGCAGTGTTTCTCACAGAGGCTGGTGACATATAATTGAATAAGCTCATTCATTAGGGAGGAGGCAGGACAGGCTGGATAAAATAGGTGTTAAAGCTTCTCTAGATACCACAGAAAATCAGCTTTAGAAAGAAAAGCTGCTTCATACTAATCCAGGATCTGTCTGAAACTCTTTAAAATAGCAGGCAGAATTTAGAGGTGGGAAAAGAATGTGTTGAGTTTTATTTTCAGCTGGAAGGTAGAGGTTGGTGCTGGGAAACTTGATTCAGAAAGTGAAAAAGCTTTTAATAATTTCAAACATTGTCAGAGAAATGGTTAGGAAATGGTCACTCTTCTCTCTTGCCACTGCTACTGGAATGAAAGCTATAGACATGGAGTATTCCTATATCTAGCTGCTGGTTTTAAGCAAACTTAGTTTTTTGTGGTGTTACAGCTTAACTTGGTATGAGCTTGCTTTCTCTTGTGGAACGAAAAAGGGAGTTTTTTCTAGTGGCGGCTCAAGCCAGGATTGATTCATTCTTGAGGGGAAAAAAATTTCTCTGGAGCACAAAAGGCACTCAGCGGTTAAGTAAGATGTGTGGCAGGAGAGGAAGATAGGAAAACCTTTAAAGAGGCTAATCACATCCTAGTAAAACTGCCAGCTCATTCTCTCATGTCAGATTAATGTTTTGGTGCTCATTGCCAGGCAAACAGTACCTGTGGTGATAAGCACCACAGAGAGGTGAATTTGCTTCTTGTTTGGAAAACGAAGCTAAGGGGTAGTCTTGAACCTTTCCTTAGGTAAAGAAAGAATCTCCTTTATACTCCTGTTTGTAGAATTTCTGAGAACTAAATGACAGTACTTGTTCTTTAACGGAAACAAGTTGGAGTAATGTGTTAACAAAGTGGGATGAGAAAATGTCAAATGCAATGGAATTTTTTGCTAGGAAAGTGTATGCTGTGTACTGACTGCATTTTACCCAATCAACCCTATTTCTTGTGTAATTTCTCTGTCTTTGTCCCTGGCATGTTACATAACTTCTAAAATCTGAATAACCTCCTGTCACCCCTCAGATGCATCAAATAGCACTTGTTCTTGCCCTGAGCATGTTGTAGTCACTGCAAGTCAGACTACATCACCTCCTGCAGTAACTGTGCTTCTTCTAGAACTTTGCTTGCTTAAGTGGTATAAAAGTCCATTCTTATAATAAAAATTTTAAAAATGTCACTCTCTTAAAATAAAAAAAAATATAAGAGAACAGCTGTTTCCTTAATTTTCTTATGATGGTAGCTTGTATTAACTTTGTTGTTGTCCTGCTACTGTAATGTCAGGTTTTCTAGCATACCTGATGAATATATAACAGTGACAGTTCAGTAAAATCACTAAAACTTGTTTTCTTGATGCAGTGCTTGACAATAAGATTTAAAACCCCTAACGAACACGAGAGTAAGATCTCTGGACAGAAATACTTCCTGCTTAAATTGTAGAACAGCAATTCTAGTCAGAGCATTACCCTGCTGTAGTCACAGTTGCAGCCTTTTAGGCTTGCTTATGGTAACTACCCCTCTATAGATGTGTTATGAAATAATCACACCAAAAAACTTGATAGATCATAACTGTAGAGCAGCAACAGGAATGACACTGAAATGTTTGAAATCCACCATTGCTATTTAATTGGGTAGAGAGGCCAGGGAATTTGAAGCAAAGAGCTGGTTTCTGGCAGAGGATGCTTCTTTTGCAGACTAAGGCTAAGTTTGCTTTCACAATCGTGGAATCACAGAATGGTTTGGGTTGGAAGGGACTTTAAAGCTCATCCATTTCCAGCCCCCTGCTGTGGGCAGGGATACCTTCCACTAGACCAGGTTGCTCAAAGCCCCATCCAACTTGGTGTTGTGCAAGGGTGAGGGCAAAACAGGTGTTGCACTGAGCAGGGCAAACCAAGTCACTTCAGGCAGTTTGCTGTGAACAGTGCTGGGTAATGCAGTACTGCATGGCCCAGTGTGCTGGGATATGCTGGGCTTTGCTCAGAGACTGCTGAGGCAGTTCTCTGCCTCTGCGACAACACTGATCCAGTACTTGGAGCCAGCTTGTTAACCCATGCTGGTCCCAGCTTGAAACACAGATACCTCTGTGCAGGTAGTCAAATTAAAGTGGTAGCTTTCAAGATTGCTGTGTCTTCTTGCAGCAAGTGATTTTACTGGCATCTTGGAAATACATTGTAATGGTGGAAATAAAATGGGATTTTTATGGTTACTGCAGTCAAATTGTGCAGGTTTTGTGTTTGACCTCAGTACAAGTGGATTTCTGCCTGTGTTATAAACTTTCCTCCCACCTCATGTCTGTAGCTTCCTGAAAGCACAGAGGGCTCGCTCAGACTTGAGGTACTCTATTTCTGTGGTATTTTAGAGGCCAAACCAGTAGTTATGTAAGGAGTGAGGATTTATAGTGAACTGATACCACCTTACGTGTCTACTTTATCCTTCTTTGCTATGCATCACCTGTTTATGAATTCATAGTACATGTACATGTAGAAATATACATATATGTATATATGTGCACGCATATCAGGGATATTATTTACTCTGGATTCATTACAGTCTTTATAGTGAAAAACAGTGGATGCCTTTCAGGCTGTGATTTTGTAAATACTAGTGACATTAAAATTATTATGCATTAAATGTAATAGTTTTAGGATGCCATCCAAGTTGAAGTACATGGTTCTTAGTTATGACACTCAAGAATTTCCAGATACAGCAAAAAAAGAAACCATCCAAGCAGCACTTTGTTGCACGTGGCTGTGAATCATATAACCGACACATGGACCCAAAGTTCCCTTATGACTCTTAATCCTCCTATCAGTTGCCTCCTTCCTGGCTGATTACCTCCTTGCCTTTCTGAGAGCCGATTCTTCTTTACCCCTTCCTATGGAGATACTAGACTTCAGTATGAGGAATAGCAGTTGCTTGTGCACCACCTCAGCACTATTTCTGAGGACTTTTTGTCCCGAGGGATTCAGTCCAGCTTGCCGAGAAGCATGAGTCTGCATTTGTTCAGGAACTGCACTCTGGCAGAGATAAAGCCCTGGAAACTTTTGCTGCCAAACCAATGTGGCCACTTCTGCATTGTTGTTGTTAACTGGTTAACCAGCCTCTAGAAACAAAGAGGAAGAAATTATGTGAAGATCCTCAAAGTTAACTGAAACTGTACAAAAGTGCCAGAAAAAAATTCCTGGGAAGAGTTTCTCATGAAACAAGAAAAACAGATAGGCAAATGCAGCACTTATCTTCAAAGCTGAAGTAAAATTCAATGATCTTTGATAAATCATCAAAGCTAGAAGGGCAAGAAGAGCATCTGATGTAACAGCTGATGTTGTAGACTTCTGAAGTGATGTTTTGAAGGGGTGTCAGGACAAACTATGAGCAAGCAAATAAACCAGTTAAGCTCTGGGGAACTGTATTTGAATAAATACTGATGACATTATTTTGGCAAGAAAGCAGTTAATTTCCTCACGTGTGTACATGCTTTTGGAGTAAAATCCACCCAGAGGCATTGAAAAGAATCTGTTTGCCTTTGTAGTTTCCAGTCAACATCTTAAAGGCATGGGAATTCCTTGTATCATAAAGTTTCTTGGGAAAAGCCTGATACCTCTTGAACATAGGTGGTAGACTGCCGTGAGACAGGTCAGTTTTACCCTCCTGATGTTGTGTTGTTGCAATAGTAATCCTGATCAGTACGAGAGGAGCTGCAGGTTCAGACCCCTGGTGTGTGTGCTTGGCTGAGAAGCCACTGACATGAGGCTCCCATCTGCAGGCTTATGACTGAATGCCTCTAAGTCAGAATCCCGCCTAGGCGTAGCGGTACTGCAGCACTGCCAGTGCCTCAGCGGGCTCGCAATAGTGGTTGCTCGAGATTGACCCAGAAGATAACAGCCTTGTTCAGAATGTGTGGGTTAAAGCCCTTCCTGAATCTTCGTTGGCATAGACAGGCCTTCCTCATAGGAGGAGGAAAGCTCTTATCTTCAAACGCAGGCTGATGGAGCTCATCTGGCCTTGTAAGGCCTTCCATTGAAGAGAAGGACACTCTCACAAAACCTATGACCTGAGGACTTTGCTGTTATCATCCTGGCTGTCTAGGCTGTGGCAGTTCAACCTCAGGTGGGACCAGTGCTGTGCAAGCTGCGCCTCACCTAAAAAATCCACTGCGCAGGCTGGCAGGGCTCACTGTCACCTGTCTGTATGGGCAGGCGAGGGTCAGAATGGTAGGTGACAAGGGGCATGGGGAACTGCAGATCCAACCTTGCATGCAGGCGGACCAGCACATGGGTAGCTCGAGATTGCTCAGGAGATGACAGTTGTGGTCAGACACTCCCTGATTGCCTAAGCACCCTTTTCCAGCCAGATTTGCCACATACCCTTGGTCATTGTGCCTGTAGTAAGTGTGATTAAAGCCCTTCCCAAATCTTCATTTGTGAAGCCAAGCCATCACAGGTGGTAAGTCTGCTTTAGAAAATGAAGTCCAAGCAAAGCTGGGGAAAGTGTACCTAGAGAAGAGTAATGAGAAAAGAAAGAGGCACAGGGTTGCTTCAGTGTTCGTTACATAGAATGTTTACAACAGAAAAAACTAGCTGTCAGCTGGTTGCCATGAATCACGTGTATGATCGCCATCTTGTTTCCCCTTCCATGTTTCCTCATGAAGTTCATCTTCTTCATCTAATTTTTTTCAGGTAAAGATTTTATATATGCAAATTTTTAATAACAATATTGTTTTTCTGTTTCTGTGATCTTTGGTTTGAAGCAACAGTGTACTGTAGTAAAATCCATGTGTGTGGATTTTACCCCTTTGAAAGTGGGCTTGAGACTTGGTTAGGGAAAAGGCCAGTGCTTCTTGAGCAACTCAGACTTCTGCATCCTGTAAGTCACCCTCAGCCCTCAGCTGGAGAAGCAGAACTGCCCTGGTAAGGACAGAAGTGTTGGAAATTGGAAAACAGCCTGGGCTTACCAGGAGCAGGAGCTCTCTGAAATGCTGCTGGCCTGGTGGAGGCATAGCCTACAAACAGAATGGCAATGGGACCCAGAAGGGAATTGTGTCAGGGCCACATTGTCTCTCAATCCCCCTTTTTTCCTACATTTCTGTGACTGTATGTCTTGTTCCCTGCTGGTACCATGGAATTTTCTTTCTTTTTTGAAAGAATATTAATATTGTCTAATCTGGAGTCTCGAGTTGAGGGTTTGTTTTAAACAGCTCTGAATGATTTGTTGAGTTTGATATGAAGCAATGTGAAGTTTTCTAATTACGGAACACTTACATGTGCTGATGCCCAAGGCAAAACATGTATTTCCTCTGGAAATCACCTTCATCTTTTATGTGCAAATTACTATCTTGTTAGGTGTCTTAAGATAGTGCAGTTTCGTTTCCCCCTGAAATTAGATAACTCAAGGAGAAAAAACCAGAGCTTTAACTTGTTGAACCTCTCTGGTAGTCTCTACTCCTAGGATTATCCAAGATGTAAGGATGGGACAGATGTAAGGAAGGGCACAGGCAGGCAACTGAGCAAGGGGACTGAGTGATGGGAGTACTGGGGTACCCCTGCTCATATCAAAAACTGAGCAGCCATATGGCTGTGCCACGTGAGGGGCCACATAGGTTTTGTTACAGTACAGTGTGTTCCCTGGGTGTCAGTGTGCTGGTGTAAAACATATCACTAGCTGCTGAGGTCTAAGCAAAGGGACAAAGACCACATAGCCTTGGTACGGTTGTGTAGATAGCTACAAAACTCACTGAAGGGGAAGTATTGCTATGTGGTGAGGCAGAAAATGGGCATGAAAGCAGACAGAATGGGAAGTAAAAGAGCTGCAGTTACTCTCTTAAGCTTTCCTCAGTAGTCTGAGGCATGCAGGTGCACGTTGCACAAACAAAGCTATTTTCTTATTTAAAAAAACCGTCCATAGATACAATTTTAAATATTTCACGTGCACTGATATTTCCAATAATAGCCCTGAAAACAGACAGTAAAATATAGTTAACTGTTTGAGGACACGTTTTCTTTTTCAGCCACCGCAGTATTCTCTATGGTATTGCTCTCTGGATTCCCTTCATATTAACTTAGCTGTTATGTGTGACTTTAGGCTCCACATTTTAGTAGATGAAATAGGTTTCATCTATGAAATGAAGATGCTGAGGTTATAAATCGTATGATTGGTTTGTTTTTATGTCCTCAAAGATCAGTCATTACGACAGCTCACTGTAAAGTAAACACTACAAGGGTTTTACATCACAGAATCAGAAAGTATCACATCATAATGAGACTGCAGCATGTCTGTGAGGTGCTAATGAGTTGACAGCAAAGCTGAATGCAGTTTTCATTTGCTGCCTGGTTTACAGAAGGCATGCGTATGTTGTGTGCCTACACTGACACAAGGTCCTAAGCCAGTGAAATTTACTCCAGATGAAGACTGGTCTGCCCATCCTGTGTGCTTGGCAGAGCTTTTCTTAGGTAAAGCTAGCTCAAACTGAAAGATAAACTGGTCAAGAAAATTAGACTTGTCTTAATGGTCTGTTACATGTGACATAAAATACATGTAGTTTAAAATGTTTTTTAGAGATTCTTTTTCCTGTTTTTCCATGATTCTCAGAAAAAATGTATTCATAGACTCACAGAATGCTTTGTATTGGAAGGGACCTTAAAGATCATCCAGTTCCAGCCCCCTGTCATGGCAAGGACACCTTCTACTAGACCAGGTTGCTCAAATCCCATCCACCAGCCTTATATGCTGTTTTTGTCTAGCACTTATATGAGAAATTGAGTTATTTTGTGACTTATCTTTTACCATTCATATAATCATCTTTGGTTATGATACTGTTCTTGCCTAATAAGGTATTTCATGAAGGTTTTGGAGTGTGACAGCTATTAACAGTTGCTGCTTATAGCAGGAACGAAGGAAAACAGTTTCACTAGAGCTATTGGCCCAAGGGACTTAATGCTTATAATACATCTGTATATGCAGTGAGTAGGGAAAACACCCACAACTGCTAATTTGTGCTGCTACTACCACCTCAGCAGAATACTGTCTATTTTATCTGTTTTCGGTAGAAAGTGGCATAGTATTTAATGGAGGTGATTTTATTATGATCTGATAAAATATTTGTGTACCCTGTCTTTGGCTTCTCATGAGATACTGTACGTGCTGGTGAACAGCAGGCCTGTTATGCAGTAACTGGAGAATATTGATAAGTAGGTACTATCTCCCATTAACAGTGACAGAGAGCTTGTACCTCATACAATTTCTAGGATGCAGTTCTGAAAATTTTGGGACAGCCATCCCAAAATAATTTCATTAAGGAGTGCCTCCTGACTGAGGAGGAAATAATACTAGGAGGGCCTATAATACCTGAAAATGAAAAAGTTCTCAGAGGAAAGGGGTAGTATATTGATTCTATCTGACAGCAGGGGCAAAGCGACATATGCAGAGCTAAAATTCTTCATCTGCCTTCTTAGGGTAGTAAAGTTGTGATAAAGGTGTTCGGAGCCCATCATGGCTATTATCTGACATATCCGCCCATAGCAAATGCATCTTTAAACAGGGCTCTTGCCGTGCCTTTGAGAGATGCCTGTCTGCTGCTGTGAGATGCACTGGTGCTGACAGTGGGTGGAAGTGGGATGTTTTTCATTGTACTTCTTCTCTGGGATGGTGTGGCAAAAAAGCACAGAGCAGCAACTGGGTATGTGCCCCACAACTTGAGGTTACTCTTCTGTGCACATACTGTTTGGCTTTAGCCAAGAAACCTAGCTGGTAAATTAATCTGCCTCACACATGCAGCTTAATAGCTTTCCACCAACAGGGTCAAACTAATCCTTTCTTTTAGTCTCAGATTTTCCCTGCAGCACCATGGAATTAGTACGTGTGATTAGTACCAAAATCTGCATGGTATCAAAACCCTAAGAGATGGAAAAACCCCTAAAACAGTTATTGAATGCCTCAGTTTTAATTAAGGGGACCTATGATGTTGGCTTTCGGTATAATCCATCCTCAGTCTCCCTTTGGAATTCAGTAGCCCAGGTGCAACACCAAAAATTCCTGTACACCCCAGTCCAAAAAGAAGCAGCGTTAATCTGTCAGGAGTGTAGTAGCAGTTTTAATCCCATGTTTGTTGTTTTTTTCTTTAGGGCACCATTCTTCTGCCTGGCAACAGAGTTATTGAGCATCCCTGCAATGAAGAAAGCCCAGGAAAATTCCTTTTTGAAGTTGTTCCAGGTAGGATACCCTACTCCATGTAAAAAGTTGTAGCAGTTTTGTTCTCAGTGACAAATGACCATGTCTGTTCTGCCAGAACAGAAGCTGAAAGTGATTAATGATTCCATTTAAGGGAAAAAAAGCCCTGGTTAGTTTGTTAATACTTCCAGAATTTTTTTTTCATTCACCTCCAGGCAGCATAGGGAAAAGATGTGCTTTTTAATTGTCAATTTAAAGCATAATTGTTCCCAGCAAGGGAACAATTGCACCACTGAGTGGCATAGCAACAATACAAGTGTATTTGGTAACCATTTTAGAATATACTAGGTGCTATGCGGTAGTGTCCCTGGTGGTAACAAAGGGCTCTGCAACCTAGCATCAACAGCTTCCTAGTGTGGCATATTGACTTGGTAACATCAGTACCATCACTTAAGAATGCTTCCTGGTCACTGTGTTTTGATAAACAGATTGTAACAACAGCAGGCAGTGCTGCTGTGAAACCCTGAACTTGGTTTTAGTTGGGTATTTTTTCCTTGGAGTAGATTTGTCTAAAGAATATTACACTGTCAACTGAACGGTACTCCTGACTCTGTTGATTGCTTAAGTGATTTTCTAGCCTTTACTGCCTTGGACTTCTGGCAGGTAGACTTTGGCCTGTTTAGGAGACTGGTTGACAGAGCCACTTGAGAGGCAAAGAAGTTCAGGAAGGCTGGACGTCCTTCAAGAAGGAAATCTTAAAGGCACAGGAGCAGTCTGTCCTTGAGTGCTGAAAGACAAGGTGGTGGGAAGACGACTAGCGTGGCTGCACAGGGAGCTCTGGCTGGAACTTGAGATAGAAAAAGAGTTTAAGTCTTTTGGCCTCTGTTCTTAACAGTTACACAAATTGTTCTCAAGGTATATAGCCCATGAGCTGTAAGAGAAAGCAGAATGAAGCCTTTATGATCCAAGGAGCAGTGGTTAGTGCTGTACTACACCACTTAGACACACATAGGTCTATGGGGCTGGATGGGATCCATCTAAGATTACCAGAGGGAGTCTGGTGCAGCAACCTCAAGTTGCACTGGGGG
>NDXB01006485.1:62953-86518 GCA_002631895.1 Agapornis roseicollis | reverse complement strand
GGGGGGGGGGGGGGGGGGGGGGGGGGGGGGGGGGGGGGGGGGGGGGGGGGGGGGGGGGGGGGGGGGGGGGGGGGGGGGGGGGGGGGGGGGGGGGGGGAGTTTAGATTAGACATTTGGAAAAATTTCCACACCAAAAGGGTTATCAAGCACTAGAACAGGCTGCTCAGGGAAGTGCTCGAGTCACCATCTCTGGATGTATTTAAAAGAGATAGACATAGTGCTTAGGGCACATTGTTTAGTGATGGACTTGGCAGTGTGAGGTTAACGGTTGGACTCTAATCTTAAGACCTTTTCCAAGTTAATGGTTCACTGTTTCAGCATCTGTTAGCCCACTGCTTATTCAATATATTCTTTTAATCCCTGTATTACTTTTGAATTTACTCCCATAATGGCTATTTAAAAGGGCAAATAGAGGATGTTTATTAAAACTCATCGCCTTGTTCTTGCTTTTAAACCATCTCTATGTCAAGGCATAAATTTAGTTGTCTTGACTGATACACAGAGATTTTGGTATGTTGTACAAGCGTAAGAAATATGAAGTTGATTTCAAAGCTGAGGAGGCTGGTCACTCACTGGGGTTTGCAGATGCAGATCAATGCAGTGCAGCTTAATTTTTTCTTTTTATATGTGGCAAAGAATTTAATTGTGAAAGCTGTGTGTAGTAAGGGATTAGTATGCAAAGTAAGCCAACACAGTGTCTGTGAGGTTTGCTCAACGTTCACCCCAGCTTGAATCAATCACATTTTAAAAAGTTTCTCAATGTGGTCTGTATCTTTTTCATATGTTCTAAATATTGAAAGAAACCTATTATTAACATTGCAAGTCTGGGGTTGACTAAAATCTTGTTTTCATTCTTTTCAATTGAAAAAGTGCCTTCCTCTTCCCCCTGCCCCTCCGCACCAAATATGTGGAATGCTTTCTGACCTAAAACTTCCAGAAAAAATGGGGCTTCTGATCAGTCATTTCGTAAATTAATCCTGTATTTCTTCTGGATGTTGTAGATGGCAAAGAAAGACGCTGACACTCTGTAGTTGTAGCAGTAGGGTCCATGCCCTACCGCAGGGGGTGTGGAGGGGCAAAGATCAGCGGACAGGTGTGCTGGAACTGATGTCAGTGATGATGGTCTCCTTCTCACAGACATGACCATGGGAAAAGCAGTTTTAGTTTCTGCTGCAGGTTAAATTAGGAGGTGCTGCTGAGGAAGTGCACAAAACAAGGTTGTTCTTGTCTCAGAAGGGCTGGGATGCTGCCACATCACATGTGAAGACATTGATATGCTGGTGCTCTGTATGTCCTGATGTGTGAGACACCTCAATATTTCTGATAATGCTCACCCTGAGTGTGCTTATTATACCTCTGGTCTATGTGAATTTGGTATCAAGTGTGGCATATTTAACCATAGGCCTGAGATTCATGTGCGGTGCAGACATGAAAACCTTCCTATACAAGCATGCAGGTGGCTGTATGGCACCAGAGGGTCACTGTCTGCATGGGACCTGCCACAACTGAGCCACAGAAAGCTCCCTCAGATACTGCTTGTAATCTTCCCTAATTCTGGCTGATAACAGGATAGTAGGAAATGGTGTGGAATAAGGCTTGAACAGTCAGACATTTACATTATAAAGGTAGGACCTTCTGTCCATGTTCAAACACCTTCCTCAAAGATCATTCATTTTCTGTATATGATGCTGTTCCAAACACCACTGATGCCTGTAGGATGCATACAGCACATCTGGAGAGGTCAGGCCATGCTTGGCTGCAGAAACAGTACCTGGGTGTTGCCTAAATTTTAGAAAACCTCCAGAAAATGCAGTGTTTCACCTTGGTTTTGAGTTACCAGTAGACTGTGAAGTCTCAAACACCGTCTGTGTTGCTTCTGCTCCCATAGTTTGATTGTTTATTGCTGGTTTTTCAAAGTGTCAGTGCCTCTGATTCAATTTGCCTCTAGCCTGAGCCCTTATGTGCCAGGCCTGACTGGGGTCATCCTTCATGTCCAAGTTAAAAAGCCTAGGGCAGCGTTGCTGGGAGCACCAGCTGGTGAACTGATGGCCAATGCTGATTTCCCAAAATATTTGTGATGCCATCTTTCTGTACAGTCAAGTTCAAAAGTAGTTTGCAATTAGTGTTTGGGCTGCCTTCAGTATTTACCTGGAGCCTTCCTGAGAATCAGGTAGGGTGTATTGTTTAGCTTATTCATGAATCCTGAGTATGGGGTTTTGAATATGTGTAGGATAGCACTGGTGCATGCAGCTATAGTGACTTCATACTTGACTAATTTTCCTGTTGAGATGATATGCTAAGACTTCATGACAAACAGAAAGTTTTTGGGAAATCAGATAGAATGTTTCATGCCACGGCATTGGTCTTTGAGGGATGGAAATAAAATTAAGTCTCAGACTGACGGGAGGCAGGAGAGTACCTATGGAAGTGTTGTCAGCTGTATGTTAAACAAAGATGAAGTGAGCTTTGCCAGCATCATGTCACTGTTGCTTCTCAAGACAAGTATTGTCAGCGTTTTTTAATGGAGCTGTTTGTCATCTGTATCCTCTTAGTGACTCAGTGTAAAAGTCAGTTTTATAGGCTGACAGCCACAAAACTGAGCTCATTGAGTGCAATAGAGAAAAATTTATGGTTTGGGTGGGAAGAGACCTTTAAAGATCGTCTAGTAATTGTATATTGTAGCCAAGGTTCTGTTCAGCCTTTGTTAGCTTTCACATGAGAAAATAGCTATATAGCAAAGGATCTATTTGCAGGGGTTGTTTTTCATTTTGTCATTTTGAATGAACATTGTGTTAAATATATGGTACTGAAGCTCGTGCTGCTCTTTGATTCTGCTTTCCATGTATTAAAATTGGAGTAGCTTTAGTTATAATCAAAAAGGCAGTAGTGACAAGTCCTCTTTTTGTCTGTCAGGTCTGTAGGCGGCATGAAAGCTTGTGTGCATGTTTGTTTATTGGTAATACATGCAAATTATTTTGGGAATGTACGTGGGAGTAGGTTTATACTATGAAACTAATTCTCTGTACCCAGCCATCTCTGAAGATGAATGAAAGAAATGTGTGGGGAGACAAGTATCTTGCAGTTTTGATGCTGTAATTAAAATACAGATGCCTTTAATTTGCATTTTGAAAACATTCTGTTCATTCCTTAACTCATGGCATGGTTTAATACTTAAAATTGTTCCTTTTTTTCTTTTGCTGTGCTGACGAAGTTGATTTACAGGAGTGAAACTGTCTCCTGTACACCATGAGGCTCATGTCACACTTCTGTGTGAGAGTCTTTTTGTAGCGGAGTCAGCGTGACCACGAGGTGATGTCTGTGGTTATTAGCAGCTTCTCTTACACTCAGAGGAATTTTTCATACTCAACAGAAACCGAATGAGAGTTTAAATACAAACTTTGCTGTATGTGCATATTCCTCATTAAAAAAAGATATTTAAGTAGGTTTGTTCAAGTGACTGTGTTTTATTTGCTGATTGTTACTAGTTTTATTTAGAAGATAAAATCTCATTCTATGTGTTTGTTTCGTTCTAAAGGAAACCTGATGTTTTTATATTGATATGCAGGTGTAATGGAGGAGGATGCTTGTGTTCACACAGAACTGAATGGGGTGACCTAGCTGTGTTTTCATGAGCTAAGCATCAGCTGTAGGAATGGAGGTGCAGAACAGAGGCATGTGAAAGCACTGTACTTTGCATGTGTGGTGGTTTGTAGATGGGGGACTTGATTCTTGCTTCAGTTGAATTTCTTCACCTCATTTGCACCAGGAGGAGCTGAGCACAAAGATGGAGAAGCTCAGACTCATCCATTATTTTACACACAAATCTTAAATGCCTTTTTGGAGTCCCTTGGACTTTCCAAGGATTGCTACCATGAAGGTATTTTGGACAAAGGCAGTGTTGGAAGGAGAAGGCTAAAGCTTTCCCAAGGATGTCAGGATGCTTGTAGGAGCTCCCAGAACTTGAAACCTCATCTCCTGGTGCACTCAGGAAACACCATCAAATCAGAATAATCTGGGATTATGTAGATAATTGACCAGAAGAGATCATGGTTATTGAATGGGCAAAGGAAAGTTCTTCATCGTTGACTGGACTTAGATGCTCGAAACTAAACCATTCATACTGCTGCTTCCCCAGTTGCTGTTATTTGAGATCAGTGGCTGATTTCCTGCTCTGTGAGAGTGGTAAGTCATTTTATAGTTTGGCCTCATAGGTAAGAAGCCAGATCACCACTCCAGTGACATTTCAGCACTTTACTGTTACTGAATCCTGTATTATTTAGCCCCTGTGCTGTATTAGATGGAGATTTCATAAGAAAATAGCACTGAAGATGAGTTTACTTACAGAGGACCATGTTTGCTGGCATGTGATCTCTGCATGCTGTGTTCTAAGGCATGAGTTGCACTAGAGATGGTGATGAAAATTCCCCCCTTCCCCCCAGATTTCTTGGAGTTCTCCAGTTGCATGAGTGTTCATATTTAATTAATACTGTTTAAACTAAAACACACTTTTCCAAATGTTGATCTTTGACATTCCTTGTGGAATCTTTTGCTTGGGAGTGTTGTATATTTGTACTGTATTTTTCACCGCTGGCGAAGTATCATAGCTGGGCAGGTATATCTGTCTGTGTGGGTGAATTTGTACTTTGGTAATACTGAGTTACCAGAGTCTGTTCATCCCTCTAAAAGCATCTTGGTGAAGCCCCATGTTATGTGTCTGCAGCTTAAAGCATGGTTTCATTCTTAGGGTTTATTCAGACCATTAGGAAGTAACTGTAATATTTCAGGGAAGTTACTTGTAGTCTCTGCTGCTGTTTTTCTCTGCAGTTTTGTGTCTGATGATTTCTTGTGTTTATGGCTCCTGGGCTGTCTCCCTTCCCATCAGGGATCATGAGAGTGTTCTTGAGTAATGGGTAGTGGATACTGCAGAAGGCAGGAATTACCTTCAGCTTTCATTTGTTTAAGGTCCATTTGTCAGGCCTGAGAGCTGAAGTCAAGAGAACAAACCCAGACATACTTCTGAGGAAAATCCCACCATTTTTGTTCTGGTTTAATGAGTGCTGTCTGTGTGTGATTGTTTTCTGTAAGTTTATCTTTTCAAACAGCAGTTTCTCAATGATGCTACTCAACGGAACTGTTGGTTCTCATTGCGGTACTAACTGAAATCAGGTCAAATGAATTGCTGTAATGAGACAGCTTGCTTCTGCTTCTTCAAGTAGAAGTACAGGATATAATTCAAAACATGGCAGGTACTTAAAATACTTGAGCTACCTTCTCAAATGCTTTAGCTGCAAAGGATATGAAACAAAAGCAGTTTCACTGGGCTTCTGTGTACAAGCCTGTCTCAGGACTTAGTTTTGATACTCCAGCAGTCTTCTATGATACTGTTCAAATATTTGGCTGCTTTTGCATCACAGCTTTGCTTGTAAGAATTATTTTCAGGCAATTTAGAAATCTGCAGTAGGTTCTACAAATTGACATTAGAAAAATGATGCCCAGTGCTGTTGTGTAATGTGCCTGTGAAGTATTTTTATATTATACTGAAGGGCTTGAGTTGTTTCTCTTCACAGCATGTTTGAATCTAATTTTTCTGGCATGAAATTCTGATGCTGTGCTCTCTCAGAGCAGTGGGCAATATTTCATCAGGTTTCTAGGTTGACATTGTGGCCCTGTGAAGCCTTTGACTGCACAACATTTCCCAGCAGCCCATGGTTTTATTAGAGGATCTCTGCAAGGCAGTGAAACAGTAAATTCCCAGAACTTTGAAAATGGCAGAATTATTTTTTTCACTTGGCAGAAAAAAAAAAAAAAAGTAAAAGGTGTCCACTGGCTTTTTTATTTCTTTGTGTCTTTATTTGCATACCGTATGACAAATGAAGTTTCCGACATATTAATTGCTGGTTGGAAGCAAGAGGCGGGTTTGAGGAAGGATGGTAAAACTATTTTGTTTCTCCTGCTGCAATAGGCTTTCACTCCTCAAAGCTAAATTATATTTTTAGTTCCAAAGGTCAGTGTTATTTTGTTTCTGCAGGATAGCTGTTTTATGTTTGAGTCAGCCAGGATTTGTTTGTGTGTGTGTGCCCATGGCTGAGAGTCAGGAGGGATCCTTTTTGCATAGATGTATATTACATTGATTTCATTGTCCATTAACAGGCCCTTTAGACTCCAAGTGCGTAGTGAAGATAAATGTCTTCTAGTGTGTTGTAAAGTTATTAAAAACTCTTTAGCTCCCTGTTGATACACAGTGCTTTAGCAGATTAAGCTCTTTGAGATTTCCGCTGTCAGTTCTCAACTACCTGAAATAGGAAGGCTGCACTAGGTGATAATTCTTGTCACCTTCTGATTGGAGGTGGTTTTAATTAAGGGTCTCTGAAAGCAAGGAAGTGTGGATTTGGGAAGTTCACTTGCATTTTTTCCCTAAGTGACACAAGTAAGACAAAACAGGGATAACAGGTAAAGTTTTTCTTTTGCGTAACAATTTTCTTTGTAGTGCTCCCATGTACCATAACAGGTTGGATACTGGATACTTAATGTAACTTCTATTTCAGTATTCTGCTGATAACAATACTTTGCAGTCCTAGAAGTCATACAACAGCAGGACTTCTGTGGGATGGGAAAAGTTGGACTCTACAGAGACTGATATAATTCAACATGATGTTTTGTGGATGGAAATGTTTCAGAAGGTTTTGAGCCCTGCTGTTTTGAAGTAGAACTGCTTGTTTTCTGTAAGGATGTAGCCCTATGAGAAATAAGGGGCAAGAGTTCCCTGCCTTATCTTTTCAGGAGTAATTGCCGTGTCCAAGGTGAAGATACCTTCACATGTACAGCAAGTAGCTTTCCTTGAAGACTTAGCAGCATGTCGGTGCACTAAGCAAATTCCCTTCTCTTGACTTCTGGAGAAAATTGTTTGTGTATTAAGAGGTTTCCTACCCTACTGCAAAAAATGCCTTTCCACAGGGCACGTGCACACACACACAAGCATTGAGGTACTCTCTCCATCTTTGCTGTCATGTAGATGCTTGGTATTCCCTTCACTATCAGCATAACTAGCACAAAATTGATTCCCTTTTTCCCCATGATCTAAGCCCCAAAACCCAAAGCATTAAAGTAGTCAGCTGCTTTGACTTGTTTCCTGTGCTGAATTCCTAACTCATCCTGGTGTGACCCTGGTGGATTTAATTGGTGCTGCCACAAAGATGAATGCCTCCCCCTGTATGTGCTGACAGCCAGCAGTGCCTCTTCATTAGCTGTTAGGAGCACAGGACCTCAAGGGCATTGCTGATACTGCCGACTGAACTAATTGTCCCTCTGATATCTTCTGGAGGGAGCAGGCAGGCTGTTTAATCAAATGGGCACCGGCATTGCTGTGCATAAGTATCTCTGCATAGTGTATGTCTGTGTGATGGTGTACGGTTCTAATACAGCTCTGAGCGCTGCTCATTTGCTATTGAAGATTTCCTGAACACATTGCCATCCTTACTAACAGAGTGATTTCTCAAAAATGTGTTTGATGTGGAGCCTCCTCTCTGCATGTGGACATATTGGCACACTTTGTCTTACCGTCGTCCTTCAGAGAAACCTGTAACAACTCTAAACTGCCTTTTTTTAAGTGACCCTTGAAAATGTATGGACTCAGTGAGCCAGAGAAATGAAGCTGGCTGAAGCTGTGCTGCTTGTTTCTCACAAGGTTAATGGTGAGGGCTCAGTGAGAATGAACTCTTTTCCAACTCGAGCAGCAGTTCTCATGATGCACAAATATTTGACATGCTCATAATAGGTTTGCCCCCTTCACAGATTTTAGGAAAACAAACCCCAAATCATTCCCAGTCTTAGATCCTGGTGCAATGAGATGGCGGGTCATGCTTCTGAGCTGTTGTGCTGGCACCATAAAATTTGCTAATTTCAAGCTCAGTTCCCTTCAGGTCAATGCATGCAATATCCCTCTTAAGCATGCTTTTTTTTTTTCCTTTCCGTGCCTTTGTTGTCATGGCTACTGAGCAACACCTGGGAAAGGCACCAAACCTGCTTTGTGTTCCAGCGGTGTCTCCTTTCATGACATTGTACCAGATACTACCTCTCTGTGCCTTCATGTCCACATGTTTAATTGAGACAGCATCTGCATCCTTGTGAGAAGTACAAGACTTGCATATTAATGATGCTAAGGAAATGTAAATCTTAACTAGTGATAGTCAGCAAGAAGTTTTTAAAACCTTTATACTGAGGGAATAGACTGGAATTGTGACACATACCTGCAGAGTGATATGAGTAGTTTTGCCTCCTCTCTTTCATATGGAAGATACCCTCATTATATCACATCTGTTTAAAGAACAAGATTGGTATGACTCAGTCTAGGGCTACTAAAGAACTAACAGAAAATGTCCTGTGTATCCTGCAAGGGGAGATGAGCACCATTGCCCTTTCAGAAGATGCAGTTCCTTTTCTATTAGAACTCAAGCACTTCTATTTGTCCCTGCTTATGGCAGGGGGGTTGGAACTAGAGGATCTTAAGGTCCCTTCCAACCCTAACTGTTCTATGATTCTATTTAACTTCCAAGAGTCTGTAATAGCTGTTTTAAACATAATTTGTTTATCTATGAATACTTTTGAATGCTATTTCCTAGTTATGATCTGTTTTGAAGAGAGGTGACAGATTAAGAACTTCTGAAAACTCCTAAACCCATTTTCTTTTCTGTAAAGGATGTAGCTCATATAATGAAAATGTGGGGGCATGGATTGTTCCCACTCTATTTTAAATGCCACCAGTTGTAATCGTAGCAGTGATGATTTTTTTCTCCACCTCAGCACTGGAGCTTGACTGTGTTGGCAAATGGCTTTAGTAGTGACAGACATGCAGAGATAGTTTCCACAAAGCCAGGTTACTGGAACGAGAGCTTGTTGCTCTGACAATTTTTGATAGTGATTTTGGGGACCAAATGGGGAGGGAGGAGAAACAATATTGGTTTTTTTTCCATTGTTCTGTTAAGCTGTGAGGAGTTTTCTGACCTTTGATAGTACAGACTCTGTGCTGAAAATAAATCACACCAGCAACAGTCAGGTCTTTGTTAATGTTTGTGTTATATGCATTAACTATGTGCTATGGACACTCCATTTTGTTTGCCACTACAAAATCAGGCATGTTGATACGTTTGGCATTGTCTGGTGTATAAATACAAACTGTGTCTCAAAAAAACTAAAGTACCTTTTATCTTCCTAACTACAATAGCACTTTGAATGGCGTCTTTGACAATTACTGGCTTCATGTATGTCCCTCTAGTGGCGACGTCAAAAAGTCCACTGAAGCAGTAGATGTACTATGTTGGATACCCTGTTCAGGGTTCAGTTCTTAGTTTATTTCATGCCAGCAGTATCCTTGGTGTATCATGAAGCAGAGCTTGAAACTTAGATTCCGAAACAAATTCTGTGAGGTGGGAAGACAGTGCGAGGTAAAACCAGAGGCAGTAGTAATTCAAGCTTTTTGAGAAAAGATTTTCCTGAAAATTCATATTCATGGAATCATAAAATGATTTGGGTTCAAAAGGACTTTAAGATCATCTAGTTCCAACCCCCCTGCCATGGGGTTGCTGTCATTATTTTGATTAATTGTGATAATGGTTATTTTGCTGTCTGCCTCTGCTCACTAATTGATGATCCATCATCTTTAGTGAACATGTGAAGTTTTACAATAAGATGATAATGTTTTTATTACAGTTTCCTGTGTGCAGTCTGTGTATGTCAGTTGTTAAATGATTATCTGTACTTGATTACAACAAATAATGAAAATAGCATTGTAGGAAGAAGTGAGACAGAAATATTATGGGGGGATGATCTGAAGTGTAGACATTCAAGATACTGTTATCCTTGGGGTGCGTTCTGTGGTACAGATGGCTGCCAGTCTTCTGCAGTAATGAAATTTTAATTTTGAGCAGTAACCTCTGCAGATGAGGAAAGTAAATCAATTAAAACACCTACTTCCTCTGTCAAATAGCTGGTAGTATCCCACTTAAAATGTCAGGAAAGACAGAGTGTAGATGGCTTGCCTGAAGCTGTCTGGAAAGCTGGTGTCTGAGTCTGAAGGCAGATCTCACCTGCTTCGTGCACCAAAAAGCTGTGCCCTCAGTGTGAGAGGCCAAAATATGCAGGCTTGTGAAGCCCTCTCATCTCTGAAAATAATGGAGAAATGTAAGGTCCATTTGGATTGAAGGATGGTTTAGCCAAACATCCTTAAAATGTGGTACTTCGTAGTGCCTAGGTCATCTGACTAGAAATCGGGTTATTTTCCTAAGGTTTACAGATCTCAAGGCAGATATGCTTTGTTTTTATCTCATGTGCTTGGGTGTTGCTGCCTGACCTAATAGTGCACCCTGTGGCTGTGGCAGTAAGAAGCTCAAAAGGCCTTTGCTCTTCCTCCAGTCCTTCTGCAGGATCTTTCACCTTCCCTCTTTTCTGTTACTGGTGCTAGTAGGGGAACATTGATCATTATTTAAATGAAGTACCATCTTTCTCCTTTCTTCTTTTTCAACCATGTATTAGAGGAGTGGGATAAAGCGTTTTAAGTTCATGGTGAGTGTGAGGACCTCCCTTGTCTTTGTTTTTTCAGCACCATGCAATGGTTAAATTTAAGGCTGAAAAGTAGAATTTCTATCTTATATCTGCTGGTTTCACAGTTAGACCATGTACACGGTACTGATTCTATGATTCAACATGGTAAAAGCTGGGTTAGCCTGACTCCTTCCCTTTGACAGGAAAGGAAAACCTTTCTGTAGGATGTGAATGTCTTTACCCATGGAGACATATCTCATCTCTCCTCATGGAGTTGTAGCTTTATTGCGACCTCTGGAGATGGAAATCTCTGCTAATTGAATTGCATATCTTTTATAAAGCTAATGGGTTATGAAATGTTGATCTTCTGTGCTGTGTTTCAGACCCTTGCTATATTCGTAAATTTAGCCAGTAACTAGCTTTTACTTTCTGGAAAAAATAACAAAGTAGCACATGTGATTGATGTATGTTTGTGAAGAGATAGCTTCAAACTACAAGTGCAGGGTTGACGGTCAGATCTTAATGCAGCTGGTCTACAATTTCAGTGGTGATTAATGAAGGAAAAATATCAAGGACCAGTGCTTGATGTTGTTCTGTTGACTTCTGCTGCAGACCAAACAGTCTCTTGTGTGGCAGGAGAAGGACTGCTGCTCTGGGTTGAAACAAGTTGCAAATCTGGCTCCATGGTGTGCATTTCAGGCAGCACATATACCACAGAATCCTAGAATAGTTAGGGCTGGAAAGGACCTTAGATCATCCAGTTCCACCCCCCTGCCATGGGCAGGGATGCCTCATACTAGACCATGTTGCCCAAGACCCTGTCCAGCCTGGCCTTGAACACTGCCAGGGATGGAGCATTCGCTTCTTTGGGAAACCTGTTCCAGTGCCTCACCACCCTCACAGTAAAGAACTTCTTCCTTTATATCTAACCTGAACTTCACCTGTTTCAGTTTGAACCCATTACCCCTTTTCCTGTCACTACAGTCCCTAATGAAGAGTCCCTCTCCAGCATCCTTATAGGCCCCCTTCAGATACTGGAAGGCTGCTATGAGGTCTCCATGCAGCCTTCTCTTCTCCAGGCTGAACAGCCCCAACTTTCTCAGCCTGTCTTCATACAGGAGATGCTCCAGTCCCCTGATCATCCTCGTGGCCTCCTCTGGATTTGCTCCAACAGCTCCATGTCAACAGTTCCATGTCTGGGGGCAGCCTGCCCTTTTGTCCACACATGGCTGTGTGCAGCCAAGGCTGGCATGGGGATCCTCTCTGCAAAGGGCTTCTTTCAGGGCAACTATGGAAAATGTGACAGCCTTGTCAGCCAGTTTGCTGCATGCCAATATGGAGGAGGGAGAAGGAAAACACGCAGGAAAGGGTGATCTTTGCAGCTTGCCAACTGTAGTGTTGCAGCCATGGGATCTAGGGGAAAGACGCCATCTGCTACCATTTGGCATGACTTGGCCGTGAGAGCACAAGAGGGCATCATTGTTCTCAGCCTTAGTGGAATGAGCTGGCAGCATGCCTGCTGGGCTGCTGTCTTCTGCAAGAGATGGGAGTGGGAGGGATGTGGTGGTAAAACAGCAACTGTGTCTCTGCCTTGCATGTTGCAGTGGTGCGAATACTGGGGGAGAGGGTCAAGGGCGCCTTGGACACCGCATGCCTCTCTGCTTCTGCGTGGTGAAAAGGCATACTTCACCAGGGTGAGTGGGTCTAGCGAGGGGCTCCCAGACTCTGGTGGAATAACGTGCCTGTGGAGGACAATAGCACTGTTAAAGTTCTTAGTAATGTTAGTGGGGTAATAACAGGGGGTTTACACAGGCTTGATGAGAGAATGACTGGCTCAGTGGAGACCTCGCTGAGCTTGGATAAGCATCCCCAAACAACATTAGCCATACTAGGGGCTGGTTTCCTTAAGGGCAGGACACCTGCAGCTTTATGCCTTTCAGTTTTTATTGTGGCTTACTGTTACCTCTAAGTGTAGACCTTACTTTCTAGGGACAGAGAAGAAGAGAGCAGGGGCTTCAGGAAAAACTTCAGATAAACTGCCTAAAGCACCAGGTACACCTTTGCTCAGGACAAAATACTGGCATCTCAGCTATGGCAATAAAATAGCACAGAGGTGGGAGAGCACACTTTTAGCAGCAGGCAAGACAAACAGTAAATTTATAGTACTATCATCGAGGTATGAGAGGCAATAATGGTTGGAGCTAAGGAGAATAAATAATGGAATTAAACAGTGGGCTACCAAAAAAGGTATATAAAGGGGAGTATTTGTATCAGGGGAACATGAAATAATTTGAGTCAAGCTCTTGTTATTTCCTTGTCAATAGAGAGTCAACTTAAGCTATGGTAAAGGCAAAAGAATAGTCATAGTATAGCACTTGTTCATGCAAGGTATGCATGCATGTGCATGCTGTCTGTCCATTTGCAGTATTGCAGAGGAGCACTTCCAAAATGGTGTAAGAGAATCCAGGCAGGGAGAGCAGCCGGCTGTATGTAACATGCCTGTGATGAATAAAAGCATGTTTAGCTTCCATCTGTTCTGTTTTGGATGATGCTGATAGAAGGGTCATAGGTTTGGCAGTGATGGATATTTGAAACCATTGCCATTTTTAGCTGTTCCCAGATTTTTCTCATTCTGTTTATTGGATGCCTGTTTTCCTGTTTGACATGCATGGCCAGATACACTGCAGGTGGTGATTTGCTACAAGTGTTAGATAAAGTGAGTCCTTGCTGTGTCTCCTTCTTCCACTGCTGCACTTGGTACAAAAATTATAGGGAATGGAAATCATTAAGAATATGTTTGGCACATTCCAGATAACTGTAATTTTGCTCTTCTGGACATATATGCATGATTACTTTATGTTTATGAAATATTACTAGGGTGTGAGTGTAGCTTAAAACTAATAACAAATTTAGATGTGCAACTACAGTGCAAGAAATGGATTATTTGCCAAACACAGTATTTTATATGATTACTGAAATGTAAACTTTTATCTCTGTTTTGTTTTTGGTTTTTTTTTTTCCTGATAAAAAAGGCATTGAGGAGTGTTTTACATAATTCGGCTTTCATTAAAAATAGAAACTTATTGTGGACTTGTAAAATGGTGCACCACACACAATTATAGCACTCAGTAGTTCTTCTGGGAAGATGGCAAGAGATCAGCAGCATAGGCATAGGAGAGCCTGAGATGCTCCTTTTGCAAGTTGTCATTATGGTGGAAGCTGGGCCCATGGTCAAACGTGCCCCTCCAGAGGTTTGTTCTTTCTGTCTCTACAGGCTATCCATGTGGATTGAAGAGCGGTATTTTGCCATAAATGATTGTAAATCCTTTTACTGTAGTTCCATATTATTAATCTTTGTCAATTTTTGTAATACTTAACCAGCCTTTATTTAAAATGCTGTAATTGCTTTGTTAGACTTCAGTGCACTAAAATCAATTTAAAGAATCCCCAAAGGCTTTTTACATGTCAGTCTTTTTAAAGCCACACAGATTTGCAGAGAAGTGGCCTTTCTTAAAGGTGCTATAGTGGGTCTAAGTGTATGTGTTGATATGTGGTGTTTTGAATATAGCTTTGTCCAAATATGCAGATGGTGAGAGAAGAAAAATGTGAGTCATTTTCCACTTTAAAGTCCTTTTGTTCTCTTGGAACTACTACACACCCCAGTGATAAATCCACAATTCAGGTTATGTTTAGCAGAAAGTGTTGACACTGGAGCTGGGATAACTGAGGTTTATGTTTTTGGAGTATCATTATGTACTGCTGGATCTGCAGCTGTGTTTTTAATGCATCAGCTGTCTTTTAATTCATCTTCTGTTTTAACATCATAAGCTATGTATCAACATGTTATTTAAAATAAATAGACACTGGTCCCCTAGAAATGCCCTGAAGATTCAGTCATGTTTGTAAGTTGCCCTGTGCCAGCAAAAGCTGGGGAAAAGATTTAATAATGCTTTTATTCCATATTAATTAAATGTCTGACTGATGACACTGTTACTCAATAGATTCAATTACTGTGAAAAGATCTGTCATGCAGAGATGCCCATTAGTAATTACTAGTGCCAGATGGCACATGTGATGCCCCTTCAGTATTAGCCCATTGGTTGAGTCCCTGTGTCTGAAATAGGCAGTAATGCATGATGTTTTTCCAAAGGTGTTTTGTGCATCTTGTTCTGTATGTGAAATCGAGACAAGTATAATGTTACAGAGTTGCATGGATTTGAACTTAAAACTTATTTTAATTGCTCACCATTGTTGTTCCTTGATGGTTTTTTGATTATTGTTTCAATATTAACATTGTCATTATTTTCTGAAACAGGTAATTCAGGCAGTTCAGAGCCCAACTAAAATCTCTACCAAATCATTTTGACAATTTCAGCCTTGATGTAGCAGAGTACATCCTTGGAGGTCTGTTGTACTTAACCTGCTTCTGTTTCTGAAGAGAAAAACTAAAGATTAAATAGTGTGCTTAGCTCTTTATCTTACCCTTTGCTCCTTCGGTGGCTTAACAGGCTGCAAAGAAATATAATCAAGGCCTTGTACAGCCCTGCTGCTCAGTTTAATTCATGTTCTCTCTATCAGTAATGTGAAAATTGCTTTTTGTGAATTGATGGTGAGATCAGTGTTATGTGGAGTGCGTGGCAGTTCTTTTAGCGCTCACTTTGCTAATTTATGTATTTAAGTGATGAATCTTGGCCAGCTCTTAAACAAAATGAGGTTTAAATCTAAGCTGGATTTTTGTGCCTCTGAGGCAGTGGTGCCTGACCTCTGACTGTGCTCCACAGTGATACTTTGTTCTGCAGTATGACAAATAATCCCTCTCCTAATTTCTGCTAATAAACAGGCATACTGAGTAGTTCATCTATGCTTAAACTTACTCTAAATACAGATCAAATTGTCCAAATCCATTTACTTCTCCTGCTGAGGTGGGTGATGAAGTAGTAAATAGAGACCTTTTAAACGTAAAGACCTTGTAAACAAGCTGAACTCTGCCCTGATACAGTGCCAGGCAATTAGCTGAGAGGGCCACTTGTTTGCTGCTGTGTCCAATTTACTTGAGATTTTGTATCCTGTGGCAGCAAGCAATGATACTGTAGCCAGGCCCTTGGCTGTTCCTGTGCTTGGTGGCTTTTTCTATCTCTCTTTGTCCAGCTAAGGGAACGAATTGCAATGCCCTTTTCATCTCTGATGAGCCTTTACTTCCTCTCTCCTACATCTTCCTGCCTTGGAGCTAGCTATAGTCTCTGAGAGCTGGCAGTGCCTGTCTTGTTCTTGTCACTCCATGTCCCTGTTACCCTTTGCAAACCATCCTGTTCTTATTGACCAAAGACTTCATGCAGCCTCACAAATTCTTGCTCCTGAAAGTCTCTTCCAATGGGGGCACATGGCAGAACTTGCGTTGTCAGGGCCAGTTACAGCGTCAGCATATGCAAATTCTGATACCCTTAAGAGTCCATTAATTTTCAGGGAGACCTTAATATCAAGGAAATTTTATGAGCCGTGCAACTATAAGGTTAATAAAGTTAATGTTTCATTGTTACTGCCTGTGGTGTACTGGACTGGGTAATGCAAGCCAAGTGTATGCCAGTGCTGCCCTCTGCAGCCTCCCGTTTTGGTGGTCACAGCAGTCGTGGGGAGTTTAAGGCAGCCCTCCCCGAGCAAGGTTGGAAAACTACCCATGCTCGGCAAAGGCATATTAGTGCTCCTTCTACCCTCACCCTGCTAAAGTGCTTTATGCCTGCAGGCTGTTGCACACCCCCGTCAGCCATTGTTGTTAAGCAAGCCAGACTTTTCTAGTTTTCATGGGATGCTCTAAACCTTAGCCTCTGTTGATCATGCTCCCAACATCGGTGTAGACATATGCAGCAGAGCTAGTGGAGTGGAGTGTCTTGATGTGTGGTGGGTATGGTGAGTAGGTTCTCTCTCACACAGTCACACCTGTGTTTTACACCCTATTCATATCCATCTGAAAATTTGCACTTTTAGTGCCTGTTACCAGCTTTGGCATGTAAGAGAAAATCTGTTGCCTTATAGATGGCATATTTTGAAGAGTACAGTTCTTTGCTTGGAAAAAAAAAAGTATTCTGGTAAAATTAGTATGATACCCTTAATAAAAATTGTTAATTTGTTTGGACTGTGCATTGGGATGATGTTTTGAAGAAGAGGTTGTATTTCTGTGTATTTTTCACAGCAGTAATTTTCAATGGGCTGAAGATGAGTGGTTGGATCTGTTCAGATGTCTTCTGGGTTTTTTCAAAGTGATTTTCCTGCTCTGGTTTTGTTTCTGGATTGCGTAATCCAGTCTATTTAATTAATTCAATGTCTTACATGAGCAAAGAACATGGTATTCTGTGACCATATACACTTTGTCACCTCAGTTGTATTTGCTGGTGTACATAGTTACAGTGCATATTTGTCCTACTCAACTTAATCTACCTCATTCAGATACAGATGAGCTTCTTCAAAGTTGAAAGTTTTGTGGTTAGACTTGTTTACAGTGTCTAAGTGAATTGAAGTCATCTTGTATTTTCTTCATTATAAGGAGAGAGTTTGGCCTCAGTGTAATTCAATTTAAACTTATGCCACCAATGTAGTTAACCTCCTACCAAATTACGTGAAGTCCCACGGTTGTGTGCATGATGGCTTGGAAGAACTGAGCCAAGCCTGACTTTCAAATTGGGGAATTCAGTTTTAACCCATCTGGCAGCTCCTCACTGCATGTTTCTCAGCAGAGCCCCATTCTTGACTTTATTATTGTCATTTTTTTCCTGTGTGACTATTTTATGTCCAGAAATTAAACATGAGCAATGACTGTCTTTTCGGGAAGCCAGTAGGGAAACTCCAGAGATATGTTAAATTTAGTAAGCTGAAATGATCAAGTTGTGGAGCTTGGAGAACTAATGCAGGATGCTGACTGTGATTTTGATATTGATTTACTGTCTGATTTGTGAGTAATGCCAAGCTGACAGAGGCAGAGAAACATGTCTTTCATTAGCCAAAATAGAACCATGATGCTGCATGCTGGAAAGAAGAAAAGGAATTGATCCCATGTATTATCAGCTGCATAAAAATAACTTAGTATGGCTTGGCTGTTCCAGTGGTTTACCTACCAAAGTGAATCACCCCATTAAAAAGTCTCCATTGAGTATGAAGGAGCCTGAACAGCTGAGGGCTTTTTCATGGGCATCCTTAGATGTTGTATCAGGTCCTGGAAGCAAAATTGGCAGGAAAGTAAAGGCAATGAGTGCTTAACACAATTTCTCACTAGTATAATCTCAAAGCTGACAAGTTATGACAGGCAGCAGGTAAATGTATACTTGAGAATGGATTGTTTTGTTTCTCTCCTGACAGGCACGTAAGTCTGTCTTCAAATAATATATATATATATATAAACTACGAGAAGAGAAAATAAATATGTAAACAATTTCTTCAATTTGCATTGAAATTACAAATTATTTTAAATCCATGTATTTGGGTAAGCAAAGTTTTAGTGGTCTGCTTGCTTTCTCCTTGCTTGATATGTATGTGTATATATATATATTATATTTCTGTTGCTTTCCTAGTAGGCATTTGTACTTCACAATGCTTTCTATGCTGTCT
Organism: Agapornis roseicollis; assembly: GCA_002631895.1. Classification (NCBI taxonomy): domain Eukaryota; kingdom Metazoa; phylum Chordata; class Aves; order Psittaciformes; family Psittacidae; genus Agapornis; species Agapornis roseicollis. Next base: position 68,386 of record NDXB01006485.1, on the reverse strand, counting down.
TGTAACTAAAAAGAACAGCTTAGTGATACCATGGTAATGATAACATAGGTGTCTTGTCCAGGGTTACTTGAAAATTGGAGACCACTTGAGGTAGTATAGGACCTGCTGGAAACATTTTATGTGAACAAATAGGGTTTAAAAACCCCTCAGTTCTGGGCACTAGACAGAATTTTCTGTTTGGCAGATGAGGTATAAGTTAATGTAATATAAATGAAAGAATTATAAAGCATGGAAGAAATTATAGAACTAGATGGTATTAAAGTGGATTCTTGAAAATCATAAGTATAAATGCTGTAAACCCACTAAATTAATTCAAATTATTTTTCTATGTTTGTGCTCATGTATTTATAGGCTGAACTGTCCTGTTGTATTGTGAACAGTAGTAAACCAGAAAATTAGGTATGGGCTATACATTGTACTTTCATAAATCACAATCATCCCTTGCATCTCTCTGAAAAGTAACTGTTGTTTCTAAAACTGATTAGGCTATATCCACTCTCTAGGAAACAATCCACTCATGTTGTTGAAGGCTCTCGCATGACTGAAAATGAGCTTTAAAGCTGTGGTGTTAGAAAAATTAACATCAGATTTTCTTTGATTGTGACATGTTCTGATGGGCAGTGTTTTCTCAAGGGGGTTGTCCTGTTTGTGTTGCTGCTCACCAGATTGTTTCCTGAAAATGCTCTCAGCCTCAACGTGCACTACTCTTGCCTCTCTCTACTTTGAGGAAGAATGCGGAACAGCATGGAGGCTTCCAAACTGTAGCATAAGTACTGCTTCATTATTTCCATAAGAGCTTAGGCTAATGATTAGCAGTGGGAATGAAACCAACACTGGGTCATGCTGCACGAGTTGCTGTGCCAAAACAGACTTTTGCATTACTTTCCACATCTGTGTCTTGTAGGATTTCTTATGTCTAGGTCTCTCTAGGAGATCCTGGAGATAGGATTTCTCAGCCCCCAGCTATGTCAGAGCATTCATTCTGCTAACTCTCTTCAGAGGAAAGGTCTGTGAGGAATGCTGAATGCTCAAGGCTTCTGGTTCTCTGCTCAACACTACCATCTTGATTTTGGAGCTGGCAGTGTCCTGCTTGCTTCAGTGAGCAGGCGTGGTGCAGGCTAGCAAGCCAAGATGCACTGGTTTCAGCAAGGGGCAGAGCAATCATCTTCAGACTTTTAAAAGGGTAAAGGGTAACTTTGAAATGGTATTTTTGACTGGATTAGAAATACCTGCTCTCAGTCCTGAGACATTGGTTATAACCCATCGCTATAATCTTCCCTTTAATGCTGGAAAAAAGCTAGACTTCATATTCTGCTCAGAAGCATGCATGCTTAAGAGAGATGCTGTACACTATGGTTACAGCATTTATGTGACTGACTGTACTATGTGACTATAGATTTATTACCTAGGATGTGTGTGTCACGCAGCTATTTCAGAAAAGGCTTCTTGATACCTATGTATTACATTGTTAATAAGAATTAAATGTTCCAGCCTGTATTAATGTATTTCAAAACTAGCTTATGTTGAAGAGGGATGAGTCACTCTTCAAAGTGAAGTGCACCCACACAGTTACTGAAGATTGCTGAATGTTAAGTGTCTGTTGTGGAACTTGACCTTAATCTCTGTGTAACTCTGGGAATACTTGGAAGTCTCACCCCAAATGGCCTCTGGGCACCTAGGAAGTTGTTTTGAGGTTTTATTCTTTTCCTGTTCTGCTATTAAATGCTTAAATACTCAGTGGTTAGGGTAAAATGTTCCAGATACTATGCTAACTAGTGTTTCACCTATGTGATGTAAGGAAAAGAACCATAACTCTTAAGCTGAGGTTAATAATATTTTTCAAATGTTTTACAGGGGACTAGTTGTAGGTTTTGGTTTTGTTGTTTTCTGGTTTTAATGTTCAGGTTAATAATGCTTTCTCAGGAAATTTGGAGAATGAGGTAGTTAGGCCTGTCTCTCACTGACCTCATTGCACAGAGAAGCTCAATTTGTAGCAGCGAAACCAAAGCAGAAATGCAAAGTGTGAGAATTTCCTTCCAGATACATAGTCTCAGAGGAGAGAGGAGAGCGTGCAGCTCCCTGGGTGCAGACACAGGCTGGTCAGGAGAAGCTGTGCATGCTGATGGGCAGTACTTGATGCTGTGTTCAGCAGGATAGATGGGATTGGAGCCTACTTCAAACATACTGCTAAAGAGTAATTAAAAGTAAGCAGTGGGTAGTAGTGCTGGAGGGGGAGTGCTGGTTCAGCAGGGACTCCAAGGCACTGGGATCAGATTGCAGCCTGTGAATGCCAGGTCTGGCCCCAGTGTCAGCTGGAGCTGTCTTCTCATCCTCTGATGTATTTGCAATGTAAATAATACTGTGTGTTTAAAAACAAAGCATGCGCTGTACTGCCTGGGATAAAGAAATGTGTGCACTCAGAATAAAAGGTGAGCTTGACTTGAAATTTCCTGGTTGCCTCCAGTTTCAGGCTGTAGAGGGATAGGAATATAACTTGAATGACCGTGAGGACTGTGTTGTGACACCTTTCTGGTCTTTGAACCACTTCTCTTTATGTGTAGTTCCATCATAGGAGACAGATTTATAGGGGCTTGTTTTGGAAAGTCAGTATTTATGATCTGAGAAGCTGCAGCTGTGTTGGTCTGTGGTGCTACACCTCATCTTTCAAATGCATCAAAATGTCTGGCAAAAGTGACTTCTCAGGGAGATGGATCTATGTTTTTATCAGTACTGCAAAGCTTCTGCATGTTATTATTGAAATAAAATTGCCCCAGAAAGGAACAGAAGCATGTAACAAACCAGAATCCTGTCACAAAGAAGTTTCCTTGCATTAGCACCTTGTGAGAGAGTATATGGCCTGCAATGTTATAACTAAAACGTACCATTTCATTAGTGCAAAGGGGACATAATCTAGTCAAATGCTTGTGTGTTGATCCTACTTGTGAGTGGCTCGCTAATTCCGGTAATGGTTTGCAAGAAGCAAGCTCCCAAATACTGTAAAAATTTTATAATGTATTTTTCCTATTTTTGGTTCTATCGGAAACATTTAATGAGCTCTGTCTGGCACACTGCCACTTAGAACTTTGCAGCATTGCATTTGTCTTCTGATCTTGGTGGCAAAATTCCCAGTGACTTCAATATAAACAAGGATACAGCCCAGTTATGACTGGATATTATGGAAAATACCATAATAAATTGAAAAGGAAAAGGGGATTTTAGGCTGAAAACTGGTAAGTATCAAATTTGAATTTAGCGGAAATAGCTATGTTTAAACATCCTCTGTCTTCCATTCCCCCATGTGAATGTTGGGGGGGAGGGGGAGAGTGGGGGGAGTAGATTCATTGTGAGGACTTGGATAACTGTATGTGGTCAGGAAGTCTGTTCCAGGTTGCATCCAAAAGTGTTATAAGATATAGCACAGCTCTGAAGGTATGTTCTCAAGTAGAAAATCAAGCAATAACAGTGAAAATCAGTCTGCTGTTCTTTCTTGATCTTATTGCATTATATAAATATATGAAAAGGATAAGAAGAAACTCAATAGCCATGTCCTCTCTAAAGTGCTCCTTGCCTATAATTTCTTACATTAAAAAAAAAAACCAAACAACCCAACAACTGTGAGGTTGAGTTACCTTTGAAATGCACTGAGCTTTATATAAGAACAGTATGTAAAATTTCACTTTTCCTGGTTAGGAACTGATTCTCTTAAATTGACTTAGAACAGTGTTTGCAAAGATCAGGTCTGACTTTAGTGATAAGCAACCCAGTTTTAATAATGAAAGCATCTGTGGGGTATGTTTAAACTCAGCAGAGGGTTATGTGTGCTTAAATGCAGGTGTGTGTGTGTATATACCTGGTATTGTTTATTTGCATACAAGATATGTTTAAAACCAAACAGCTTTCTCCTTTGTGAGGTCTGAATTCATGCCTAGTATTGGTAAAATCCATGGTGAGGGTTTTTCAGAAACTTAAACCAACAGTGCAAAATTAGAACTCTTCCACTCCTGCCTCTACCTTCTTATAGAGGCACCCTCCTGTGCAGCTCTTTTGCCTATGTTTATATATATACGTACCTACCAATTCAGTGTTGTATGTAGTACAAGATTCTTGTTACATACAAAGGATTTTTTTCCCCCTAAAAGATTTTTACATGCTGCTTATTAGAAGAGTGACATATTTTAAAATGAAGACTCAAATGTAGTTTCATCTTTATAAAGCTTTATCANCCAAACAGCTTTCTCCTTTGTGAGGTCTGAATTCATGCCTAGTATTGGTAAAATCCATGGTGAGGGTTTTTCAGAAACTTAAACCAACAGTGCAAAATTAGAACTCTTCCACTCCTGCCTCTACCTTCTTATAGAGGCACCCTCCTGTGAAGCTCTTTTGCCTATGCTTATATGTATACATACCTACCAATTCAGTGTTGTATGTAGTACAAGATTCTTGTTACATACAAAGGATTTTTTTTCCCCTAAAAGATTTTTACATGCTGCTTATTAGAAGAGTGACATATTTTAAAATGAAGACTCAAATGTAGTTTCATCTTTATAAAGCTTTATCAATTATAGAAGTTCCACTTCAAAGACAGCAGGTAAGCTATTCTTTACCTTTTGTTGTCTCTACCCAAATTTTGACAATATTCTGGGTTGGGTGTATTTGTTTTCTGAGGTTTGGGGGATGGTGAGTGGGAAATGCAGGTTTTCCCTTGATGCCACTGAAATTTCTTAGGAGTGTTAATATGGAAATATCGATGTGCTTGTACTGTCCTGTATGTGACCAGCCAGCATGTTTGCAACGTTTCACATTATGAAAACATATTGGTATGTCCCATGAGGCTTGGCCAAAGATGAACTTTATGTTCTTTTAATGGCAGGAAGCAGAAGAAAAAGGAAGAGGGCATTCATGTACAAATGCTTCTCACTCTGAGCTGACTCTCTTTTTCTTCTTTTCCACCCAGATGATTTTGTGGTGTAGTTACTTAATGACTTCAGATAGCCCTAAAATAAACAGCTATTCCCAGCACTTTATAGCTAAGATCTTGCTCATCTTCAGAAGCTGCTTTCTAGAGGGATCAAGTGAAGAAGACATAATTTCAACCGGGGAAGTGTTCTATCAAATAAGGTCTAGCCATTAAAGGGAAGGCTTCGAGATCTTCCCTCTTCCTGATCTTCACTGCCTGGGAAATGACATTGCTGAAGGTTTGGGAGAAAACTGGTAAAGAAGTCTTTATTGGATGCATGAATCTCATGAATGCTGGAGCCACTGCTTAGGTGATTGAAATGTTGATCCTGGAAACATACGTTTGGCCTTTAAATGACTGCTATTTGAAGTTAAATGGACAAAACTGGAGGTCAATAAACTGGTTATCTCTCTAGTTCCACAAGCAGGGAGGCCCTGTTCTTGCTGAGATCCATAAGGATTTTTTTTTTTTTTTTT
>NDXB01006485.1:0-62840 GCA_002631895.1 Agapornis roseicollis | reverse complement strand
ATAAGGATTTTTTTTTTTTTTTTTTGTGGGAATATCAGTACAGCTGAACCATCACCACTGGTGGCTGTGGGGTGCTCAGCTCTTCTGTAGTGTGTTCGCTTGCCATGCATCTTGCTTAAAGTGCCTTTGTGCTGTCACTAAAACTTACTGTCAAGCAGCTACTCACTTGTGCAGCCTTTGTGGATCTATTTGCATTTTCAGAATGTCCCTGTTGAAGCACCTTGAATGTGCCCAGCAGTGAAAGGGACAGATGGCCTCAGAGGACAGTTTACAGAGTTGGTGGAGCAGTACTGGAGAGAGTATTGACAGGTTGAGACCTTTTTACTTCTTAGTAAGATAACTATTGCTGATACCATAAACCAGAGAAGGCCATGGTTTGAGTTGCTTACTGTTTCAGTGCTGTGGTATTAACTGGAGGTAAGAAGCAGATGCCAAGGTGTTGACATTTGCAGTTGACATAGCTTGCAACCATAGTGCTTCAGCAGCAGCAGGTGAGGAGAACTGGAGGCTGTCCAGCTCCCCTTAACTGACTTGTGTTGGCCAAACACTGGTGCTTTCTTATGCTGAGTGGCTTTCCTGCAGCTGTGTTGGGAGCTCATGTCCCATTTCAGATTGTACAAGCTCTTAGGAAGCAAAGGGCAAATACATTTCTCCTTCAGGAGTGAATGTTTGCAGGAGTGAAGTAGTATTGGCCAGATAAATGTGAGAAAAATTTTGGTTTCACTTGCAAGTTGCTGCTGCTAAGGCTCTCCCCTCTCTCTGTTCATTGTCTCCTTTTAATTCCTCCTCCTTCCCCATATGTTGATACACTTCCAAGTTCTTGGACCATGTCTTTGCTTTCTTGGTGGTGGTGTAAAATGTGTGATGCTTATAGCAAATTTATGGCTTACAGTGGTTGTGGTTTAAGTATGACACCTTTACCTTGGGGGTTAAAAGATGCTTGAGAGCTGTGGGAGCATAATTTATTCATTTTAAGCCTCTAAAATGAAATAAGAGAATGGAGGATGACAGGGAATTCTAAAACCAGAAAGTAAAAATTGTTCTAGTTTTACGTCCAGTTGTTAGGAAGCCCCTAGTTTTTCTACAAAGAGAAACAGTGCTGATTCTGCTTCATGTGTCCTTTCTGGTATGTTTTGTAGCATGAAACTGGATGTAATTCTGCTCAACTTTGGCACTAAAAAGCACAAAGCATAACCAAAACATGCTGGAGTACCTGTGCACGGTGATTGCTGTCAGTGTTTCCTAGTGTACCACTAGCCATGGGACAAGCTCCCAGCAATGCTGCTTTAAGCTGTCCCTTGGTCATTTCATGTTGTGGAACTGTCATGGTCTTAAAATCTGATGGAAGAAGTTAGACAGAAAGAACTGCAATGGACATTTTGTTGAATTAGCCAAATACAAGTAGGGCTGTTTGCTTCAGAAATAGCACACAAGCAAAACACAAGCTAATATATTTTTGTTGTGGCTGTTAACAGTGAATTCAAATGCAAAGCACATACCAACAAGCTATGCCAAAGAGTGGGTTTCCAGTCTCACCTTAATGGCTGTTCTCTTATTGCACTGTAGGAAACGCTGTGACTTTCTAAATAATTATTAGCCCAGTTATTCAGACCTGCAAAAATGTATGACAGCAGCTGAAACCCCTCCACCTACAATATAGTCTGTGTAGCATAATTATTGTTATGGTCATTATCTGATTTTTAGATCCTTTCAACAGTGTCTGCTTGTTTTTTCTCCCTAGGAGACAGATACAAACCAGTATTTTATTTCTGGAAGTAAGAAGGTAGTCTAAAGATCTAGTATGGGAGAATGTATTTGTCTTCAATGCCACATAAATGTTAACTTGATCCCTTCTAAAACAGATAGTTCTTGACAAATGAAAGCTTTAATACAGAAGGTTTTCTTAAAGAAGTTCAAGTTTATGAAAAGATATATTGATTTCTAGGAGAGAAAGTTCATATCTGCAAACTGTGGTACCAGGCAGACACTTCTATTTCCCCAAATCCAAAATTTTTGGAGGTTACTTGAAGGTTTTACATTAACTTGGAAAGTAAATAAAAGAGAAATTCAACTAGCAGCACTAGCTGGGAATTTAATTCTTTATCATTGTCTGATAACTATGAGCCAAGTTGTGTTCATGGGATATTGGCATTCATAACTGTGATATCTGATACACCTACAGGTAGTAATTTCAGGATACAGTCAGAAACTCAGACCTTTGCATGACTGGTATTACAGTCACACAAGTAAAGCAAGCATCTGTGGCTTAGTCCTTCAATTTTTCATTAATGAAGTAAAAATACAGCAATGAAAAAGATTTTATACAGGATAGATAACCCCAGTTCATGTTGCATTATTAAGATAATAGATATGAATGGGGGTTATAATTGGATTTATTAATACATTTTTCTTTTAAGGACTAAAAATTTGGAGTGATTTTTATCACACCATGTTTTTTTCTATTCAGTGAAAGATTCAGACTTGTGTTTCAAGGACAGTAGGGTAAACGCCTCACAGCTGCCTTTCTGTAAGTCTGGAATTGTTCCTTTGAGGCCAATAAGATTTGTATATGGATGTGTGTCCAGTTTTAGAGATTATTTCATAGACTATTATGCACTGCATGGATTTTGTTATCAAAAACACTGAAATACCTGTTAGAGCCATATGGTACTTGTCACACATGAAGAAACAGGTGGACCCAGAATGTGTGAGTTCCCAGTGTAGCCTTGGCAGGGAGGTTGTTCTGTGCCCACATTTGGAGAAAAGAGCTGTGCCTTTTGTGTTAGTGCTTAAGAACTCAGTTCTATTGAATACAAAGGTCAGAGGGTGTTACCAGGCTAAGGAAGGGATAAATTGGTGAATTAAAGCACTTTTTCTGGCTGTGAGTCATACTTATTAGTTGTCGTATAGCAGTGGTATATGCACTGGCAGCTAAGCTGGTTGTAAGCATGGAATTAAATGATCAGATCTGTAAGTATTTCCCTTGCTTCTAGTCTGCATGCAGCAAGCCCTTCCTTTCTGATACAGTGCTTTCATTCTGCATAGCTGCATGTTAAGCATACATAAGATTTTAGAATATGAGCACTACACAGAAGTCCTGAAGATTTGTGTACATGTGTGGTGCCATGTGAAGTGAAGCCCTAGCATTAGTTAGGGCATTAAGTACCCTTGAACAATAAAGGATTTGCCATAAGGTGTGGAAGAGAATAGATCACAATATAAGCTAGGATTTTCCAGTCTGCTGAGTGTTGTACTTCCAGACCTACTTATAGAGGGATTTATTATAAAAGAGCTAAAAACATTTATCAAAGGTCTATTAAAAGAAATACCCTTCAGAGACACTTACTCACTGCCTCTTCCCCTTACCTCTACTGATTTAAGGCACTCTTATAAATAGAATCATAGAACTGTAGATTCATAGGATGGTTTGGGTTGGAAGAGACCTTAAAGCTCATCCAGTTCCAACCCCTCTGCCACGGGCATCTTTCCCTAGACCAGGTTGCTCAGAGCCCTGTCCAATCTGGCCTTGCACATTGCCAAGGATGGGGCAGCCACAGCTTCTCTGGACAACTTGTTCCAGTGCCTCACCACCCTCATAGTGAATAATTTTTTCCTAATATCTAGTTAAATCTCCCTTCTTTCACTTTAAAGCCTTATAAAATGTCCCTCTCCAAAGAGCCAAGTGTAGGACTGAGCAGTGGTTTTATGGAGCCCAAAATTGCCTGGGCAGGCAATTTTTAAGGCTGGGATTATGAAATGCAGCAGGTTTCTGCAGAGAACAAGAAGGTTTGGTTGCAGCATGGCCTTTAATTTCCATCACAGTTGGACCTTGCCCTGCAAAGGGTGTGACTGAGCCTGATGTGGATGACTGGTAGCTGGGTAGGATTTAGTTACAAAGCCTCGGGAGGGGGAAGCATTATAAAACACGCGTCTCCTGGAAAATAACTTGGATATGTTCACTTTTCTCTTTGCCAGCATGCAGAGAGCGAGAGAGAGATTATTACTTGTTGAGAAAAAGATATGGATTTATATATAGAATGTGGGAACCCTCCAAAACTGTATGCATGTTTGTGCTGGGGAAACTACACAGTCACAAATCCTACCCTAGTATCATAGAATCATAGAATTGTTAGGGTTGGAAAAGACCTTAAGATCATCTAGTTCCAACCCCCTTGCCATGAGCAGGGACACTTCACACTAAACCATGCCACCCAAGGCTTCGTCCAACCTGGCCCTTCTCAAAGTAATTCTTTGTGGTAACCTGCTTTAAATGGCAATTGTGTTGCAGACACTATATATATGTATGTGTATATTAATTTTAATGTATCCAGCTAAATTCTAGATGTTAAAGTAATTATATTCCTGGGGAGCTTTAGACAGGCTGAGATTTAGAGCTGGATAGGAAGAAAGAAGTGAGCTTGATCTAGTTTGGCGATGGGAATGGCAGTCTTGGGATTTCAGAATTCTGTGTTAAAGAAGTGGAAATGTGAAGTGTTGCCTACCTTGTATAACATTAGGCTCGGAAGATAGGGTGACCGTATGCCCTTGTCCCTTAATGCCATTTTAAACTGATAGGACAGCTTAGGTACTGTTAGACTGCATACAGCACAGGAGACTGAAATCCCTGTCCCAGGCACAAGATGTGTTCTTGGAAGTATTTCAGGGTACTGATCTTTACACTTAAGTTTTTTATGGGTCTGTTACAGGATGCATGGATGTGGTGTTTGTGTGCGTAAGTCTTTGATACGTGTGAAGTGTGTATGCTCTTCCACTAGGTTGTGTGCCTGTTACTCCTGCAGAAATGTGCCTGAGCAGACATATACTCCAGACATCAGTTGGAGACTGAAAGACAACTAGAATAGAGTTAATAAATCTGGTGGAAAAAATCTGTTTGAGGAGGGCCAGCATGGAATGGGCACTTCATTCCAGGAGTTAGTTAATTGCAAAAGCCAGAAAAAGCCCACTCTTGTAATTGGAGCCCTGGGACCTAAAACCTGGGAGGTAATGTAATTTGTAGCTTGCTGGAGAACTGTCAATGCAGAGCAAGCCAAGATGGGAGATTGAATTATCTATAAAACAGTGTGTGCAAAATTATTTGCTTTCTCCTTCCAAAAAATGTAATAAACATGTTAAAAATACAATTTTTCTTTAATTCTTGAAACATCAGTGTCTGAAACAAATCACTTAAAAATTCTCAGTATTGGTGGCACAGTATTGTCATGGATCTGCTATTTCAATTAGTTGAATGTGTTCTGTTCAAGAGAACAGTGAAGCCAGGAAGCTTGGGAAATAAATGTCAAGCCAGAATCCTCTTAGTTCCTGTTTAGAGAAATGGTTGCTCTTTTAGACTATTAAAAAGTGTCCAGAGTATTAGCTGTGCATTTACTGTCTGAAGAGATTGGCGGTTAATGACTTGTGAGCTTGAACTTAGATAAAATTGTTCATCTGTGCTGATAGTGTTATGTCTTCTGATTTGTGCTCACAGTTCATATATCCTGTAGTGTGTGAGGACAGTAGTTGTTCATATGCATTTCTAGACATCAAAATATGCATGCACTGGAATGTAAAAGATTATTAAACTATCACGGTTTGCTGCATACTGTAACTCATGAGTCCAGTCCCTGCCTTCTTCTGAATGCCTCACTGACTTTTATGGGTTCCTTCTAATAAGGCTTTTAGTGAAAATGCTGAGATTGAGAGTAAATGTGAAATATTTCACTAATGTACGTTTTTCTAAGGTCAAGTCATCAGAAAGAGAACGATGTATTGCATTTCTTTGGAAGACTGAGGGCTTTTTAAAACAATTTATTAATGCCAGTACCCTTGTTCTGTTGGTGCTTTCAGTGGAGAAGGACAAGAATTTGACACTGTTCCTCTGTCTATGCATCTTCTGTTACTTTGCCCACTGAAACCCAAGAGGTGCTGTTTGCATTTCCTAGATGAATATGTAAGAAAAATAGTGTCCATCTGTTGTTTATGAAAAATTTGCATGGAAAAATACTCAATTACACATGGCTAGAGAATGGATAAACTGTTTTGCAAGGAACGTCAAAGAACAGCACACCCTTGGGTCTGCAGCTGCCCAAAGAACTTTTACGCCCCAGCCAGCAGTAGCCAGCAGCCTGTTGATGTTTTGTTCCTTGTCTGTTGCAATCCCTGCTGTTTGGGGGACAGCAGCACAAGTCAGTAGCAGGCCTGGGTGGGTGGATTGCTCAGATGTGCATGAAAATGTCAGTTTTGCATGTGGGACCTTTTTGAGATACTGGCAAGGGACCATGATTCTGTGGTTTGCCTGTCTTGACAGGACACATGGTACAGCCTTCGTCTCTGGCAGAGAGGGTTTGCTGAAGAGTTGGCTATAACCTGTAGTGCCTTCATTTTTTTCCAGCACTTTGCTTCCGTGCTATTCAATAAAGTGTAGTTATTTATGGTTAGCTTTTTTAATGCTTCACATGCACATGCCAGTGTTCTGAGACTGATCATCTCCCCTGTATTTGAACTGTTTGTGAAGGCTATGGAAAAGGTCTGGAAGCAGTGCTGACACACATTTGCATTAATTTTGCAAACTTAAAATTATCTGGGTGTACAGCATGATTGTTATGCCTGGCTTGCACCAGGTGGCATGAAGAGATGCAATTCAATGAGCCTGTTCTGTGGAAAGGTCACAGAATCAGCATGCACTTTTCACTAAGTAGTAAAGAAGCAGGAAAACCTGAAGCACTGCGAAGCAGTTGCCTGTGTGTACCCTTGAAACGTGTTGGTATTGGTACTCTTATGTTCTTTAGATGTAGTTCTTGCTGCATTTTTGTGGGTTCAGTATCTTAATGTGTAAGGTTACAGTTTCACTAGAACCTCAAGCAAAAGTTCTCCATTTCTCTGGGCAGCTAGAAATCTGATGTAGCATAAGTTTGTCAATCCTTTTGCCTAAGCAGTTATCTTTGAGGGTGCTACCTGTTGTCTCTTACTTTATGGAGATTGCATTTATGCTTAAGAAAATGCAGTTTGAAATTATTTGTACCTTGATTTGATGTATTTCAAATGCACTGTGGCATCCTCTGCTTTTATATGCAGTTGAAGGTGAAAAGCTGAAGTACTGTTTACAAGTGACAGAATGACTTTTAAAAATGTTTTTGACATTTTGAGGAATTGGGAAATAAGAGGGCATTATACAGCAAGAAACAGCAGAGATGTAGGTTATCTGTCACAACATTGTTCACATGAGACAAACTCTTTGAAATATTTTACATTAATTCCTTAGTGAGCAGTGCGTGTGGTTGTTTTCCTGCTGCTTTTTGAAAGTGGATTACCACTTGAGGCAGTGCTGCTGTCTACTCAAGTCCACTCAAAGGAACTGTACCAGAGTTGAGATGGGAATCCTTGCCTTTCCTCTGGTGCCAAGGGATTCCAGCTAGTCATTTTAGCTTTTACAATATTTACTCAATATTGCACGACATCAAATCTCCTGAAGACTTGTGCTTCCTAGTGTGAGTGTACAACCAGCCTAGCTGGTGCTGGCTGGGTGAGCACAAGTTTGAAGCCCACACAGGCATCACTTGTTCTGCTGGAGCTTCTGTGGAGCTCTGGATTTCTCACTTGAATTGGTGAATGTTGTCTGCATGAACAAATCTGTCTCTCCTTTTCCAGTCCATGTCCTGCTGGCATCCTGACAACAGAAAGCGAACAAAATGAAACATCATACAGACAACTTCCTTTTCTGTGTGCCCTGAGAGTTAGGGATTTTACACAAACTCCAGATTTATTTCCCAAACTCTTCTTACAACAGAGTGACATAAGGCCAGATTTATGTCAAGGAATTCTGGCCCCTGGAAAGAGATCTGATGGACATGGGGGCAAGTAGCTTGGCAGGTATTAGCTGGATGATTTTGGGCAAGGGAGGGTGACTGCAGTCCAGGCTGTGTTAGCAGCAGGGTGAGAGAAGGATGCGTGGTCCCAGTCCTGGCTGCCCAGCACAAGGAAGACCCTGATAGACTAAATTCTTAGGGCTGTGGCTGGGGCAGTGACAGAAGAGGAGAAGCTGAGGGAGGTGGCTCTTTTTATTCTTGAGATGGTAAAGGGGACCCCATGCTGCTGTTTGCAGCTACATGATTGAGGAGGGTACAGAGAAGGGAAGAGAGCGATACAGAAATACATCCCCCAAGTAAGCATTAGTATGTTGTTGACTGATTTTACTGCAGGCTTTTGTTTGCGTACATACTCGAATAAGTCTTGCATCACAGAGATAATGCAAAGGAGATGCACACGTTTTTTTCCACTAGTGTGATTGCTAGAGGTTTATTTTGCTCCTTCAATGTAAGGTAGCCTAAATCCCACAGCACTGCAGCAGCTCAGCACATTTCTGCCATCTATTCTGACTTTCTGTTCCCATATAAGAGAGAGTTTCTAGCTTCAGTGCTTCCAGGGATCCTTCTGGATATGTGCTGTGTGCCAGCTGGGGCTAGCTAGCAACGGGCATCCATATGGGAGGAATTTATATTGTCTGAGGCGCCTGAACACTGAAGTACTCTAAATGGTGTTTTCACACACTGCAGCTAATTCCCACAGTTTCCATTGCTCTAGGCTGTTGCTTCTGATGAAAAACAAACAGAATGGTCTGGGAGCTGAGGAATGTAGTCAGAAGCACAGTCAGCACGAGGCCTCTTCTCCCAGTGTACAGTTGGAGTTCTAAAGGGAGATGTGTGGTACCTGTACAAAAAAGGAGAGTCCAGGCTCACAGTGTTCTGCGCTCCTCAGTGTCAAGGCCCCAGTTCTGAGGGGTTTTCAGAGCTTTTGGGACCCAGCAGGGTAACCAGCTTCAGTGGCTGGATGCTTTACCTTGTCAGCAAATTGAAGTGATTCCTTGAAGACATACTCAGAGCAAGTTTCAACACTGAACCTGCAGATACAGTAGTTTTCCAGTTATGAGTGAGTAAATGGAAATATTCACTACTGGGGAAATTTCTTACCAAAGAGGAAAATAACTCTGGTAGGGACAGTGACTTTTTGGAAGTACACTGAACAAGCACAGTGAGCATATCTTGTGGCTTTGTATTCTGTTAGGATGATCACGCACGTAATGGTGCTTCAGTCTCCTTTGTACTGCTGCCTGCCTTCTGCTCAAGCTCTTTATGCCTGTTCTTTTCCTATAGTCTTGCATTACTCCCCCTTGCAGTTTGCATGCTGTATTTTCTCATGAAGTGAAATGTATGCAAAAAAGAAAAGGAAAAATATCTCATTTGGAAACTACTTAATAATTCTTCAAGTGACCGTGTCACGTGGTTCCAAAAGCTGAAGTGGATAATTAGCATGTGTTTATCACAGCCACAGGTAATTCTCTGATTCTCACATTGGACAAACAGCCTTTTCTGAGGCTTCCCTTGCACAGCAAAATATCATGCCATGTGCAGCATCTAGGGATTTTTCCTTGGCTAATTCTGCCAAACCAGAGGAATTGCCTTCTTTATTCTGTATCCTGTCAAACTGACTTACTGTGGTTTAACATAAAAGTATACTTGATTTTTATTTTTCCCCATGAGCTGCTGGTGAACATCAGTGAAGTCATTCTCACAGCATCCAGTCACCTGCTATGAAAAATTAACAGTGGGGTTTTTTTTAAGGAAACTCTTTCATATTTTGCTTACATATAAAAATTACTGTGCGCTAAGAGCTGGTTTCCAGTGCTACCAGGACCTTTCCATTCTCCCTTGTGTGAAAATGAAGACAATCAACTGAAACTTTAAAAGAGCAAACTGCATTGTCAGTGGAACTTCAAGCACTGTACATCTGTCTTTGGCTATTTGAGTGCTGGGAAATAAAGGTAAACCTGCTTTGTTACATAAAATACCACACAAGGACACAATTTAGTTGGCAAGTGAGTTATCAAGGTTCAGTTGTGTTTTCATCATCAGGGTTGGTTTTACCTAATTATCAGTAGTATCAGCTTTTTCAGGCCCACACATGCCCAAAGGCTTGCAGAATCTTCCTGACAGATATTATTAATGTGCCCGCGCACTCTTGCTGAAGGCTGCTTGTAGGTAAATGCTGCAGACTTGTGTGGCTCATACAGCTTATGCTGAGGTGCATGAATCAGCCCTGGGCCTGAGAAGAAAACCAGTTACTGAGTAATAATGGGATGAATTTTTCTGAGCTCTCTGGGAATACCACAGCCAGCACTCTCCCTTCACTCCCTCTGGGAGATGCTCTAGCTGCGTGCATGCATGACATGCTGTAGAGCTCAGGAGGAAGGAATATGTGCAGTTTTGACTGCTTTTCCTTCTCTTGACTGCATTCTGGGAGAAGAAGGGGGAATATTTGAGTTGTATTAACCAGATGAAATGTTATAGCTTAGTATTGCCACCAGCACAGAGGCTCTGACTTTGTGAATTTGCTTTGGGAGCAACGTGAGCCCCCAGCAGCACTGCATGGTTTGTATGACAAGGAATCCCTGGGGTCACAGAGTATTCATAAGTATGCTTAATGTGTTTAGGAGTATTTCCCTTGTGACCTGTAGCACTTCTCATTTTGGTCATGGTATTCGGAAACTTCATTTGAGGTCAGAGAGGTTCCTGAGGGTTGTCAGCGTGGGACACTCGATTGTTCCAGGGTGCAGCTGCCACAGCAATGAGCAACCTCTGTGCAGGGCTGGCTTTCTGTTCTCCTGTAAGGAGAAACAGCAGAGCCAAAAAATGCATTGCTCTGAGATGGGAAGAGTTTGTGCTTTATACTTCACTGTCTCTGTATATGCATCTATAAAATCCCATTTTAATTTGGACCTGAGTGTAAAAGGGAATTCTGAGGAGGAGTCAGTAATAATTATGCTTACAAAGTTGTTAATTTTCTCAGTTTCCTTAGGAAAAGAGGATCCAGGTTTCCAAGACTGTGGTTTTCTCTACCCCTTGCAGCAGTCAGCTGACCTCCCTTGACATAAGTGACTGTAAACTTAGTATGCATACTGGGGAGGGAGTATCAACCCTGGAAATCTCTGCTGAGAAACTAACTGGCTGCATCGATGTGGTTGCAAAGTGCGTGAACCTCTATTTGTGATGGCACCATAAAGCATGAGACTGAAAGTCAGTCACCAAAAGCTTGAGTGTATCTTGCATGTACATGAAAACTTCTGTAGTTTTCTGATGCTAATGAAGACACAGAGCGGATCAGGGACAGTGGCATGCTTTACGCTCTGGCATGTCTGTTGCCAGAGCTGTTTCACCTCTGGGGTTGTCATGGAGGCAGCCATGGCAGGCCATACTGAACTGCTCCAAAAAAAAGGGAAAGCTGTTCCCTTGGAGACACATTTTTCCCATAAGCCCTAGACCTTTATCCTAATAACTGTAAACAAACCCTGACCTGGAAAAATCTTTTCATTTTCTTTTTTTCCCTTCAAGTGTGGGAAGAGAAGTCTCACTCCTTAACCTTTACACAACCACAATTAATCTAATTTCCTACTCATCATGACATGCAACTACTCTTAATTTGATTTTTCTTCCTATGTTTTTATGTTATGTTTTGGTTGTTTCCCCTGTTTTTTGTTTTTGATTCACTGTTGGTTCATTAAACTTCAGTCAAGAGGACCAGCTGGAGGGCACACAGCTTGTTGTCGTTTCAGCTAATCAGACATTTGTAGATCAGAAGGGGCTATTGCATGTGCACATGAAAACTAGAGCTCTCCTATTGTTCCTTCCCCATCTCGGAAGTCTTCGGCCAATCACAGTTTTCTCATTATGTTGGCCCACCAGGATACATCCTCTTTAGAGACCTTAGCATAATAATACTCTTCTTTTTGTTAGTGGGTTCAAAAAGCTGTGCCGTCCTCTGTTCCCTGCTGCTACTGTGCTTGCACAGTATTTTGGAAGTTGGATTACTAGCATGTTAGAAAGCGACTCATGTTTTGCTGTGTTTTCAGACAGCAGGTATAATCCAGCTATTGCGTCTGAGATAGGAGAGTGACAGCAGACCTGTGCTAAGTAGTATATTTATGTTTTGTCTTTTATCACTTAATTTAAAAAAAAAAAAAAAAAAGGAAAAAAAAGAGAGATAGGGTTAAACTGGCGCTGGGAGAAAATCATGCTTTGTATTCCTGTAAGGGATGCCCGAAGTTAATATGTCAGGTAAAACGGCAGTAGTTTCAGTGATCAGCAGCTGCCACTAGCTTTGCTTTAAAACATTAGCAGCAAGTGTTCAGATCTCAAGAGATGTTTTAATCTTCCCTTAGCAGAAATGTTCTGGGAAAAAGAGAAACTTACACTGCTTTACATTAAGAAATAATAATAAACAAATTGAGTTACAGATTATGATGGGCAGCTGACAAATACTTTTTTTAGGGACAAAATCCCAGAGGTGCGCACCTCTCCAAACAGCAAAGGACATTGCTTTTTTTATTTCCTCAAATGCCTTCCGTCTGCTAGAGGCTCCACAAAAAAACATGTTCATTTTAAACATAATATCATCAAGACTTTGATTAGCACAATACCTCAAACTCCCTTTCGCCACATAGCGTAACATCTTTTCCCATGCCTGTGTTTAATTGCTGCAAATCCAGCAGTTCCCACGGCTTATTACAAATTCTTTCCACTAAAATTGCTGAATCTTGGATTCAGGCTATCAAACATTGCATCTGTGAAAGTAATGAATCCTACTTAATGAATCCAGCATAATAAATCCGGAGTGATTTGAGATCGCTTCCTTAACTGTTTTGTATCTTCTATCTTCTCTTGCAAGGTTTCTGGTTTTATTTAACCTTTTTTAGTGTTACTTAGAACTGTCACATCTGTGAGCAATATTCTGAATATTCTGCATATTCTGAACACTTTCTTACTCAGATCGGAAGGACAGTGTCCTCTCAAGCACAGTTTGTATTTACTCTGTTTGCAAAAGAAAGGTGTGTTCTTCAAAACTTTGCACAAGTAAAAATATTTCTATAATTATCAAAAGTCGTAGCAAAATAATTTAGGATTATGAGATTCTCAAGACCGGTATGTGTCACTCAAGTGTGCTGATACCATGCTGTAAGCGAGCAGACTGCCTTCACTAAGTTTCAGTGGCTGAATTCGAAGAAAAGCACGTGTGACAGTAGAAATTGTGAACAGGTACATGATATTTCATTCGGGTATTTTTTTAATCATACCAGACATTATTCTTAATGGAAAAGGTAACTTTGCTGGGAGTTGTTTTAATAACATGATAAATGGTAATTTAGATTCTCTCTTCACATTCACATTGCTGCATATGGGTATATATGTACACTGAAAATTCAGTAGTCTAGTGACTCCCAAAGGATTTGACTGTATAATTAGATGACTTTACAGCTGAACACTCACTAAACCCCAAAGTTCAAGATGTCTTGCTCCTCCTTTGGCATATGTACCAAAGAAAGGAAAAACTTATAAAAATGGGCCTGATTTCTTTCAGAGTATCGCAGTGGTTTGGGGGTATGCTTGTTCTTTCTGTGAAGTAGAACAAGATATCCCTGAGAGGTTCTCTGTCCTGTATCGATTTTTTTTTTCTTTCTTCCTTTTTTTATCTTCTCTTAAAATAAACAAGATCAGCTTGAGCTTTCTAAAACTCTTATTGGAAATCTTCTTCCCAGAGGTGAAGAAAGTGTTTGAATGAGCTTCCAATTGACAACAACAACAAAAAGCCCCTTACTAGTATCAATTAGTTAAATACTCTTTTGTGGGTTTTTTTCACAATTTTAACAGGTATCAAGTCTATGAATGTATTGTATTTCCTTCCCTTGTCCAGCTCAAAGCAGGTATTAGTTTAGATGTCTTGATAACTGGGAGGGATCTCCAGCAGCAGGTCAGTTAAGCACATTGAAAAGCAGAACTGGCTCAGTGAGTCACTCTGTGAGTAATGAGTTGCACAAGGTAACAGTGGATGAGTAGCAACAGTGTATTGGCTTAAGTGGGGATGGGCAGTGTTGGGGTACGTGGACTGCCACTGAAGTACCACATTGCCCACTGTCCAGTTGACAAGGTGTTTTTCATCTTCCACCTTTTGGTAGCAGAGCCCACAGCATCTGCTTGTGCATCTGTTTGCAGTACCTGCCCTTGCCTGGCTCCTTCGTAAGGCTCAGCCCTCCTCGGACCAACAGTGACGTGTGCATCTCTTGCACCCATGAGTGTTTTAGGGGAAGATGCAGATGGTTGTAGAGCTAATAGGGGTGTGTTAGAACCATGTCACAAGACATTTTCTTACTCTGTACAAGATCAAAACAGCACAGTGACGATCTGAGTTCATTTTACTTACCACCTACATTTGAGGAGTGCAGTGTAACATACACTTCCCTACACTCACATCTTTTATTACTCCCAGTTATGTACTCTATACAGCATCCAAAGAAATTACTGTTCAGCTATTTCCCAGCAAGGCTAATTATTCTGTTAAGAGACATTGATTCAGATGGTCACCCCTACATCAAAGCTAGGACAACTGCATGCGCAGCTACTTATCAGAATTCTCTTTAATTCTGTTATTGAATTAGCAAATAAATAATATCTTTACAATGTTTTTGAAAGAACAGGGAGCAAAATTGGGTACCATGCCACTTGATGCAGATGCATAATGTTTCAAGTGATCCATCTGCCCTTACTGCAAATAGATATCACATTAAAATGGGGGAAGATTACATTTGTAATTGCTCAACATTTATCTTTTTCTTGAAACATTTATGATTCATGAAACATTTATACCCATTTATGCTAAGAAGCAAATGGAAAATAAGTGATTGCACAGGGTCTTAGTTTTCTGAGACACAAATACACAGTTGTGTTCACTAAACTTCAAAATGAAGGAATAATTTACCAGCTGTCTTAGAAGTGGACATCTCAGCATTATGTCCTGTTCTGTAAAAAGATAGTCCATCTTCTCAAAGAGCCGAGTACAGTTGGATTCTGTTATGAAGTAGCTAAAAATAAGTGCTTGATGAGAAAGGAATTACTGCTGCTGAAATTATAGTAATTATATAATTAGTCCCTAATTCATCAGGGAATTTACTCCATGTTCATTTCTTTATCTTGTCTCTCAGTACATTAGTTTTGAACAAGTTACTGTGCATATAAGGCACACTTAGGGATCCACAATGGCAGAGTAACTAACTAGTGGTCTGTGAATCCCCAGCCTACCTCTGGAGCACTGCCTGGCTTCCTTACAGTGACTGGGCAGGGTCAGACTACCTTTTTAGTTCTGCCCTTTTATGTTTTAATCAGTCCTCCTGTGAACTGCTCATCCCCATGCTCCTGCAAGATAAAAGTCGTTCCTGGGCTGAAAAGAAATCTTTTCTACCTCCTGAAGACATCCATTATATGTTTCTCTGTATGAGCTAATAGTTCATTTCTTCCATTCTTGTGCTGCAGGCATGGCAGGACCCCACCTGCTGAAGCGAACGGAGGCTAGGGCCAAGCCAAGGCAGCTCCGATGTTAAGCAAAACTTTAAAACCCAAGTGCAAGAGAACATTCAGAAGGAGGCTGTTCATGTGGTAGTTCTGTATAAGTATGACTTGGTATTTCATAGAATTGTAGAATGGTTAGAATGACCTTAAAGGTCATCTGGTTTCAACCCTCCTGCCATGGGGCAGCAACACTTTCCACTAGACCACATTGGTCAAAGCCCCATCCAGCCTGGCTTTGAATACTTCCAGGGATGGCACACCCACATCTTCTCTGGCCATTCACACCATCAGCTAAACGTGAGCAATGGGATGCACAAAGGTGGGTGTGAAAGGACAAAGAGAAGTTGCACAGTAATTTTTATAAATGGGTTTTGGGGGATCAATTATGTTAGAAGATGCTGAAGATCATTTCAGGTCCTTTTAAGGTTTTGTTCCTCTTTTTGCGCCATCCCTACCACTATGAAGCATAACTTTACGTTTACAGCTTGTGAATCACCTAAATGCGAGCCCAGGTAGTTTTTCAGCCTCTTATCTTCTAATAGTCACTTGAAATCAAGTGAGTCACTTACTGCCTAACTGCTTTGATTTTCATACTGATAACTTGAAGTGATGGCAACCAAATTTGAAAAGTTCTCTGAGTAATTCTCACAGAAGACAGGTAATATCTCTGCTAGCACTGCTTCCATAAACTATAATTCTTATTGTCTCTGAGCATCTCTGATTCAAGAGCATAGAATCACAAAAAAGATAAAATTTGCCTGAAATGGTCTTTGTTCAGACAGCAGGTCTCTGGTAAGAGAGGATGGCACTTCCACACAGTGCCTCCTTTGCAAATTGACAGCCCTGGCTGTTTCTTTTGAAAGCTCCTTGCCCTTCTCCATTGTGTGTCTGACCCTGCAGCATTCCTGTGTGCCTCTGTCTCTTTGAACAGTATTTTGAGATAAAACTGCTCGCTGTGATACATTGCATATTTTAGCTTTTGGAAGTGTAACTTGCCTAGCTAGAAAAGAAAATGTTACCCCATCAAAATGTAGTATTGTCTTAACACCAATTCAGATGCCCTCCATAAACAAGAGTGTAGGGTCACACTTCCTTCAAAGAGTTGTGTCCCTTTGACATTCCTGGCAATTAATTTTGCCTTCATTGGTAACTAGATTGCTTTTTGTAATGCAAATGTTTCAAAAATGTTTCATTCATGCCGTTCAGTCCCTGGGGCAAAAGCTTGCTGGCACTTCTCTGCCTTTCCTTGTCCAGATCTGCTCTGCGCAGAAGGGGTTGATCATGCATGGGTTACAGCTGTGGTTTGAACAGCAGGGTACACAGTGCAGGTTTCATTGCACCTGTAGAGTTCACGTGGCTATGGATGCTCTTGATACCACCAAAATGTGAATTATGATACAGGCCTTCCCTTGTCTTAGCCAAACTGAGTTCATTTTTTCCCAGTTTTAACTTGTGACTGCAGTTTTTCATGGGAACAGTTAAGATAAAAGAAAAAGCGGAGAAAGGCCTATTTAAAATTAAGGCATGCTTTTCATGATTAAAGGTTTTTCTCCTGAAATCTTAGAAAAGGCTGCTTCTAATCATATGGTGTTTTCTCAAAGTAAGTGACTTTCACCAGGGAACTTGGCTTACACTGATCTGTAGAGCAGCCAATGGAGAAGTAATATTTATGAGATTTGACATGAGAGGTCAGTGGGAATGTAAATAGTGTAGTTCTTCAAAAGACACTGTAGTCAGAGCAATCATCCTGCAGCTTTGACAGATTTACTAACATCTGCTTTGGTGCCGTTTCTGCTGTACTGACCTGCCGTTAACCATGGAGAGGGAAAGCATTTAAATTAAATGAGCAGATTGACATGTTAAATTTTTATAAGATTGTGCCATCTGGGTGGGTTATATTTGTAATTTTCTCCACAGCTTCTTAGATTTAGGGTATATTTCAGCGATGCCCCACTTATTCTCAGGAGAGTGCATGACCCTAGAGCCCTTGGGTTACTAAGCTGAAGTGTCAGGCTTTAAGCATTTGTAACAAGATGTATATCGCAGCATCTCCTTTCTGAGCTGCATAATTCTCCTTCTACAACTTTGCATTTGCTATAAGGTCTTGTTTTGCTAAAATGTCACTAAGTACTTAGTGCTAGCCACAACTACAGCTGTAGATTTTAGGTAGTACAAGATGTATGAAAATTATTTATTTACCATAATTAAACCTCAGTCAATAGAATAGTCAGTATGGGCTACAGATTAAGAAACATTTAAGATATGCCTTAGCCAGGCCACATTGTTGATGCTGGGTTTGCTCACTGCTCCCGTTCCTCAGGGTGGAAGAATGGTATGGCTGGTGGAAGAAGAAAAGTCTAATGCTAGGGAGCTACTGCCAATAAGAGAAAGCATTTTAACTGAGGCTGTAGTATGGGAGGTTCTGCAGGAGCTGCTGTTGCTGTGCACACAGATGATTGTCCACTGGTACAGCCACTATTGGTGGGGGTTTTACATAGGCCAGAACAGCCGTAGAAGGTAGAGGAGTAAAAATTTACATTGTTCCTCTATTCCCTGCTAGCAATGTATTGTGGCCTAATACCAAATAGTCAGCTCGAGAGAAGATTGCTCTTAATTTGGATGGAAATTGGTAAGTAAAATTTTGCAGTGCTTTAAATGCATAAACATAGAATCACAGAGTTGGAAGATACCTTCAAAGCTCATCTCGTCCAACTCCCCTGCAATGAGCAGGCACTTCTTCAACTAGATCATGCTGCCCAGACCCACATCCAGTCTGTCCTGGAATGTCTTCAGGGATGGTGTCCACCACGTATCTGGGCAACCTCTGCTGGTGTTGTATCACCCTCATTGTAAAACATTTCTTCTTCACATCCAGCCTGAATCTCCCCTCTTTTAATTTAAAACCATCACCACTCACCCCATCGCAACAGGCCTGTATAAAAAGTCTCTTCCCATCTTTCTTACAGGCCCCTTTTAAGTATTGAAAGGCCATAATAATGGGCTGAGTGTATTCAGCTTATGCTTTAGTATTTGTTATCTTTTCAATTTGTAATAGGTTAGAGCAGGGTGTTTCATATGATGAGATGCAGCTATAAATAATAGGCTTTTATAGGTTTAGAGAAAATCATTGTACAGTTTAATTGCATAGACAGGTTCAATTCCCAGGGAGGCCGAGAAGGGCATGAATTGAAAATATGAATCCAGAATCAATATTATTTAAGGTTTTGAACTGTAGTGATCCAACTTTTTAATGAAATGGTCTATTTCTGCTGAAGTAGCAACTGTGTTGTGGCTGGTGTATTACTTGAATTGGGCTCCCCCATACAGAGCTGTTGAACAGATGAATCATTTGGGAAGCTGGTACAGCTATACTGGTATTGGCCTGTTTAAGCTCAGGTACCTATTTGCCTGTCTGCCAACAGTCTCTGAGTGAGATCATGTTTATGTTGCAGTATATGAGCTCAAACAAAGTACTGCCTGCTTCCTACCTTTTCAACTGCAGGATGGTGCCTCAGATGTTGCAGCAACCTAAATGAAAGCATTTGCCAGAACTTGGAGAGATGTAAGGGTCTGAACAACTGCACAGGAGGCTGTGGATAAATCTAGTAGTCTGGGTAAAGTGCAGGAAAAGTTTCAGACTCTCAAAGTAGCAACTTTGACTTTAGTTTTTATGTATCCAGTTTCGTCAAAATATAAGAACTAGGACATAGATCCTCTTTGGCTGGCTAGGCCACCTTTTATCCAAGAGGTAACAATTTTCCTGGCAAATGCCCATGATGCAATTGCACTGATTTTCTTCTCAGTTTTTCTGTAATCGCTGTAGCTGCAGGAATTTTTGAGCTGTTTCAGTTTGTATAAAGGATGTCAGCTAAGACAGGTTTGTTTGTAAATCTGATGATGCCGGACTGTAGCTCATCTAGTAGGAGGAAGGACACTGGGTTTTTATAAGTGCTGTTAATCTGGCTGTAATACCATGCCTGTGTACACGTTTTTCCTGGATAGGCTTTAAAGAAAAAGCAATATGAGCATCAGATGAAGTGATGTGCTACTGGACATAGGTATAAGGCCAAGGAATGAAGCAGAAAAGAATACATAAAATTAAGAGAAATTTCTGATAGTGAATGTATATCAGCAGTTTGGAAATGCTGTATTTGTAGTATTAATGAGAAATTCATGTATGTTTTTGAAGTACTCTTACTCCAGTTGAAGTTATTCAAGGGATTTTTACAGGATGCAATGTATCCTGTGTGTTGTACTGTTTCTGAAGGTTGCCTGTCACTGTACAGCTTCACTGGTTGAAAAAGTTTTCATTATTGATCCTTCAGAAAATAGAACTGGCTGTTTCCAAATGTAATTAAACAGTTATGTCTCCTGCTGTGATAGTGTGTATGATATAAGCGTATGTAGAACACCTAAGCCAAGGCTTTGTGGGTGCTTGTGGATTGTATGTGTGTCACATGGAGAGATTAATCCTCCTTAACCCAGAGCTGAGTTTGGTTTTGCTTAGTTCCTCAAAGTTCCCAATATGCTTGTAATAGACACAAATGCATATAGGAGCTTTCAGGATGCCTTAGCTTCTTGGCACTTCATAAGGATTACATCTTTGGGGTGAAAGGGAAAAGCATAATTGCTTTTCCTTTTTTCACCTTTTCTCAGTTGTCCTTGGAAAAGTGTGCAATTGAGGACAGTATAGGAAAAGGTTATCCAAAGAGACCATGCTGAGCTTGGAAGTATACTGAATTGGTTCAGGGATGATTACAGTGTAAAAATTCACATTCTTGTTTCACAAAGGAGGAAGCAAAACGGCATCTTGTGTTCATGTCCACAGATGTCAGGGTTGCAGTGAACCTGCTGCAGAGGTCAGGGAAGCATAGCTTGGTGGAAGGCTCTAACCAGTCCTGTCAAAGTGAAAAGCCCATAAATATCATTTGAGCTGTGAATCTATGCCCAAGCCTCTGTTTGTGTGTAAAATTGATCCTTCACAGAGTGCTGGCAAGAAGCCGAGATGTTTTCTGACAGTGCTCAGTTCTCAGCACGTTTTGATCCTGCCCTTTGAAGGATACTCATAACTTCTTCTCTGGACTCACTAAGGAATGAAGGGTTTTCTGAGTAGCTGCTAAAAGTTGTGCAGTGAGTGACAACAGAGTTCCAACAGCCAGCAAAAATGGGCTGTTGGGGTAGGAGGCTCTTTGGAGTGGTAAGCTCTGGGGATGCCTCAGGGACGCCCACCCCATATTGCAAATCTGCAAGCCAAATTGGAAATAAGATCATGGCTATCCCCCGTGTTCGCTGCAGAACGGGGGTGTGTGCTGAGGGCACCTCTACCATGGGCAAAGCAAATACATAATTTATTTTAACCTACTTAGCAATGGAGCAGCAGTAGTGGAGTGAGTAGTGGCAGTGGCTAGGGAACGAATGCGTTACATTTGTGTTCTTGGAGCTGCCTCTCTCAGGTCTGCTTTAGATATCATTGTTGCCTCATTGCATTCATTTTGCTATCTGTGGAAAGGGGATAAAAATATTTATCTGCTTACTGCAGCCTATAGGATTTCTCTGTTTATGCAATTCTTTTCTCAAACATACTTTATTAACATTAGGCATAGAAATAACCGTTTGCTTGTTTTGGTCCCTGGAAGACAGTAGTTAATGCCCAGTAGACCCTTATTATCTCATATTTACCTGTGAAGAATATGGAAAATGAGTATTCACTGCTGTTCTTCTGTCTCTGCTTATACACTTCACAAAAGCACATCTGTGGACAGAAGTAAGGTTTCTACCTGCTTTCTATGTTTTCCCTTGTCTCTTTCTCAAAGGTAGAGCAATGCAAAGTACAGAAATTTAGTTTTGCCTTCCAGCTTGCTGTTGAGTCCATGTTTTTGGAATAACCTACTGATCCTAGCTGTCAAGTTGCAGGTGATGTGTCTGTGATTTGGGAAATGGTGCACAGCTAATTATCCCCTTATTGCTGTTCTTCTCTCTTGGAAACTTTAGAATAAATATAAGCTTACATTACGTGCCTTAATGGGAAAGGAACAGTAGTTATCTCCTGGCAGAGACCAAGTTACACAGGATAAGACAGGTCTCTTCTGGCATCAGGTTCCATATGTGTGATCTATGCATAAATTTAGAAGTCACAGTTTTCTGTAGGACCCTTGAAGGTCCCACAGATGACACAAAAAGGCACAGCACTTTTAAGGAAGCATGTTTCCACCATCTTAGGAAAATGGTGGTTATCACCATCTGATTTAGCATAGCCCAGCAGAAATTACAGTATTGCCAAGTGTGTCTGAGAGTTATCAGGTAACAGAAAACACACCCACAAGTTTTAAAAGAGCAGAGGGTATGTCTCATCTCCTGTAAGCCCCTCTGTCCAGAACAAGAAGAAATCATAGGACAGAGTCAATCTACTATATGTGCCCTGCCCTTGGCCTTTTTTTATTGAGCTGAATGTCAAGGTGTTACTGAGTACAGTCATTTTTATGGTGATGCTTCTCCAGCAGCAAATGGCATGAACCACTGTGTCTTTTCATAAGAGCTGCTTTGCAGATGTCAGGCTATGGCAGCTTTTGGTTATTTCAGAACAGGTTTGTATTTGAATTGATGGCCCAGGAGGGAACATCTTTAAACAGCTGGATTCATAACTGATATTTGCAGATGAACTTTACCACCCTGGTGGCACGCGTCTCTGAGCAGTTGGACAAATTGCTGGGAAGCAAACCCTCTGACTTGCAGGATGTGCTGTGTTTCCCAAAGCAAAGATTTTTCAGAAGTTCTGTTTTCCATGTAAGAGCAAGTAATGTGTTTTTCTGGCTCACCAAAGGGGTTACTTTTCATGGTCAGTCCTCAAAACCATGTTCATCTTCAGAACCTCTGCTTATTTTCTGATTTCCTCTCTGGGTCTGAAATCAAGACAGTGCTATCACAAGCATTTCACTGTGAAGCAGAGGGAGACACAGGTGGAACAAGCATATGCCCACTTCTCAGCATATATGTGACTCAGTTTTACTTGAGTACATGAGATACCAAGGTCCATGCTTGGTTATGTCAGACATAATGGCATATGTAAATAAAGTGCCAAGTTACTACTACAGAGAATATACTGGAGTATCCATCTTGTCTCAGGTACCTTCCTTGACTCGCAGTGGACGTGACTGTGTAATAAGTTTTGAATCCACATCTAAGCTTTATGAATTCCCCATTTAATTAATAGATTTTTGTTTATTCATTTTGAAACCAAGCAAGTAACAGCTGGTGTTTGCTTATATCAAGAAGACAGATGCAGCACACAAACACCATACTTTGCCAGCATCAAAACTGAATGTGACTTAATGTCTGAAGTGTAATTTGCGTATATATTTGTGTTTATGAACCTGTGCATGTCAAATTTAACAAACAGATATAAGAGGTAGTCAGAAAAGATGTTGTCCTTATGGATTACAACAGCAAAATATTTTTTCCTGATGTTTTCTTCCAGACCTGCTATGACATTTCTCATGTGTCTATTCCCCTTTGGAATAAGCTAATTGAAAAGCAGCATATTTTGGCAATACCTTCTTGTGACCTAGCTCCTAGAGAGGGTTTCTCTAAGCTGCAAGGCAGAAGAGCAGCCAGAAATGTAATTGGGCGAGTTAAATGGTTGTGCAGCTGAGAGCCCTTCACATGGTACAGCTGACAGAAGCTTCCGTGAGAAGATCTCAACATGTCATATTCAGAGTTACTTGGGCATCCCTGCGGGCTGCATGCAACTTAAACCTCAAATGCACAAACCAGTGGAGAAAGGCTCATTTCTTACATATCAACTGAATTAGATGTGAACTGCAGTACATTTGGAGGGAAATGGAGGAAAGCACTCAGGAAAATTCATTTCTGTGTTAGAATATACAAAACCAGATGCTGCACATGTATCTCATAGGAAATATTTTTTGTGCCTGATTCTCATTTTCTGTGACTGTAATCTCATCTCCCACTTGATACATCCTTTAGTTTACAGTTATGATTGTGCATATGACTAGCTTTTCACCTGCCTAGGGAACATGTATTTCACCGTTTTATCCAGCAGAGTTCAATTGAAAGAACAGTTAAGCTTCTCATAGGAATGTCTAATAATGCTTATCATCATAGTGCTGCTTTTAGTAACACTGAGGACCAAGCTGAAAGCTTTACTTTCAGTAGAGATTATTGGCAAGGCTTGCTGGTAATGTAGAGATTCAGATCTGGACTTCCTTCTAGGAGATTTTAACAAAGAACCTAAAGTGTTCTTGTCAAACTAAATTCTCTAAGCAGTGGAGATTGATGGGTATCTGAAAGGTTCACCTCAGAAGTATTCTGTAAGCACCTATACTGTCTTCCTTCAGGCCTCATTCTTTAATATATATGTGATCATATTATTCAACATATGTCACAAAACACAAGGGATATGCTGGACAGTTAAGTTTACATTAGTGTATGATCCTTATAATTCACATTTCTGGGTGTTGCTGCCTTTTTGCATGGGTGTAGTCCAGCTGGCACCTCTGAAAAAGTTCCTGCCTTAAACTACTAAAACTGAAGGGAGGAAGAGGCTCGAGTCCCATTTAAGCATGCACTGTGAAAAAAAAAAAAGCTTTCTGAAGTCACATGAAGTATTAAAAATAATCCCAGTGTGCTCGGTTATAGTCTCACAAGTAATAATGAAGGGATGATGGAAACACGAAACAAACACTTCAAGCGGCGGACTCCAGACCTTAGAGGCAGAGCAGAAATTACTAAACAGTCTGTTTCACTGGGTAAAAAATGTAATTTATTGTTGGTGATGGTACCAGGAGAGAAAGCAAAATGTCCAGCAAAACAGCCCTCCCTTATCCCAGCCAGCTGGCAGGAGAGGAAAAGTTGTTAAAGAGTCTGGACGCAGGGAGCTGCAGTCGGCATCGTGACATTTGCAGGCAGCAAAGCTGGTTAAGTTTCCCATCTCCTTGTCCCTCCCCTTGCTCCCTGCCCACCTACACACACAGCTGCTCCCTGCCCAGGCAGGGTCAACTGATGTCCAAAAACTCCAGGAACACAGCCCCACAGTGCTGTGACTGGTGCTGGGGCAGAGCACAGGAACATGTGCTGTTTATGGAAGGCTGCTCTAAGTATTTCCTGGTGCAGCGGGGAGCAGAAGTGTGAGAAAACAAAGGGAAGAGAGAAGGATTTCTTACCTTTTCCATGAACTGCAGGAAAGGTAGAAGGCTATTTATTGTGTAATTTTTATTGAGGGAATTCAGAAGTTGAGAGCCTGGTCTTTCATGTAGGGCTGCTTCTGAGGCTATTGACCTGTTTAGGTGAAATGTGTAATTCACTATTCACGCACAGAAAGCGTTTATCTTCTTGAGTTGCTGTGCTTGATCAGGAGCCAACTCCTGTGCTTTACAAACTATTTTTAAAAAGTCCCAGCCTCCAAAAAGGATAAGGTAGCCCAAGTGTAACTCACTCTTTTGCCTTTTACACAGTGTGAAGACTCAAAGTTGTGATTTGGACACTGAATAGATTTTAAGCATTAGTTGTGCACTTGTTGAGGGTTTTCTTGACTTACCAGACCAGTCCTTTAGAATCATAGAATCATGTTCTGTATCATGCTTCAAACTGGTGACCTGTCACTAGTGGGATCTCCCACAGATCAATATTGGGCCCAGCGCTGTTCACTGTCTCCATAAGTGATCTGGAAATGGGATCAGTTGTACCCTGATGAAGTTTGATGATGATACCAAACTGAGAGGGGAAGTGGATACTTTGGAACAGAGAGGATAGGCTGGAAGAGGGGGCTAACAGGAACCTTAAGAAGTTCAGCAAGAGCAAGTGTAAGATCTTGAAGCTGGAAAACATAATCCAGGATTGCAGCGCAGGCTGGGATCTACCTGGCTGGGGGGCAGCTCTGTGGAAAGGGACCTGGAGGTCCTAGCGGACAACAGTTCAATGTAAGTGAAGTGTGCTGCTCTGGGAAAGAAAGCCATCAGGATGCTGGGATGCATCAACATGGGCATCATCATCAGAAATAAAGATGTCATTTTCCCACTGTATGCTGCTCTTCTCAGACCACACCTGAAATGCTGTGTTCAGTTTTGGTCCCCACTATACAAAAAAGACATGGACAGGCTGGATAGGGTTCAAAGAAGGGCCACAGAGATGAGCCAAGGACCAAGAAGCCTGCCGTGTGAGGAAAGGCTGAGAGAACTGGGTTTGTTCAGCCTGGAGAAAAGAAGGCTCAGGGAGACCTTATCAACATATTCCGGCTTTTACAGAGTGGCTACAAAGATGGAGACTCCCTTTTTACAAGGAGTCACATGGAAAAGATGGGGGTAATGGGTACAAGTTACTCGTGGTGAGATTCCAATTGGACATGAAAAATTTTCACAATGAGACCAATCAGCCATTGGAATAATCTCCTCAGGAAGTGTTAAATTCCCCAACATGGGACACCTTTAATTTTCACCTGGACAGGGTGCTGGGACATTTTGTCTAGACTATGCTTTTGCCAAGAAAGGTTGAACCAGATGGTCCTTGAGGTCCTTTCCAAGCTGGTATTCTATGATCATTCTGTAGACAAACACACTGCAGGAGAAACAGCTGCAGAAAGCTGTCTGCTTAGGCTTCAGGGATGGGAAATGCCCCTGTGACTGGGTAGAGAGTTATGAATTATTGAGAAGAACAATATTGACTGGGATATTTGGTCAACATGACTGGAAAAGGCTGTGACCCAGGGCTGTGTGCATATTGATGGCAGAATTCCCCTTGATTTCCATAGGGGAAGGAGCTCCTGAGTAGCATAGCAGTGTGATGTATTGGGAGGAGAACATTCTCCTCCTCTGGTGACCTCATTGGGTGCAGCTGGTCCTCAAATGTGTTTTGAAGTAGTTTCTCATTAGGATGAACTCATGGGAAGTAACAGATGGCAAAGTGAGGCTAAATTAGTGGGAATCTTGTGCTCTGTTAATGCTCTTTGTCTCTATAAGTAATAGCTGGGGAGTGGAGCAGGAATGAAGATTGTTATGTTTGTGGCTACTTCTACTGCTGTATAGATGTTATATGCTGCCTTGTAGCATGTTTTGTCAGCAATAGGAAGCAGTATGAGGACTTTCCCAGCACTTTCACAAGGGCAAAACAAAATCAAAGCAATGTTCAGAGATGTACGGGGCAGAACAAAAATGTAGCAGACAATTTTACATTAACAGCCAAACTGGCCACATAACCACCCTGGTCTGTTTGGTTTCCTACTATTTTTATGAAAATCAGTGAAACAAAGATAAGTCAGTGTCTCTTCTCTGATATTCCCAGTAACTCTTTGACTTTTTAGTGTTTACTTCCATCCTGAAATCTTCCTGAAAAAATACATATATAGAGAGATTTCTCGCTCTCTCTGTATGTATGTATGTACATATGTAAATATGTGTGTATCTACAGTACTACTCTAGCCTTGTGGGCTACTTCTGTAAAGCTTCTCTGGCAGTGGCAGCTTATTTGTTGAGGTGAAGGAATAATTTTCCTGCAAATTTATCCTGACTTGCAAAGTCATTCAGTATACTCATACAGTGACTTCCTGTAACACAGACTAAAGTTATAGGTACTGTCTGCTCACTGGTTTGTGTTATGTGATAGACTCTAGATTTCTAGATGAGACAGAGTCATGTTTACCAACAGTAGTAAGACCTCACTCCCTGTGGTTCAGACATACTGGCTTGCTGTCAGGCATGCTTTGGTGACTGCCAGGAGAATAATCGTGGCTTTACCAGCCTCTTAAAATGCCACAGGCTGTTGTTGCCAGCCTTCACCTGCACAATCTCATTTCTTGGCCTATCTACCTGTTCCACAGTGTGAATATGAGAGTCTGATGTGTGCTGAGTGGAAGTTTTGCATCTGAATCTGCTTTTGGGATCCAAGCATGGGTACTGGCAGCAGCACTGACACCTGTGTCTTGAATGGCATTTGTTGCAACCATTGTCTTCAGTGATTGTTTTTAGGCCACAGTAACAAAACGCTTTGCAGAAATACTTCCCTCTGATTATTTTTTTTTTTCCTTAGACTTGTCAGCCTCCACCATAAACTTTCATATGCAGCATGGTTATGGGCCACTTTTGTACACTTTTCCACAGACTTCATTAACAGCACTGTGGGACAGATGCTTCTGTTAATCATCCTCTTGAGGTGTTAACCAGTATGAAATGCTGCTTTGTTTCCCATGCTAGCATTAAGTTTGCTGTGGAATCAGGTGTTTAACTATTAAAGCCAAACACCACAAAACTGAAAAACTCATGTAGTTTCAACTCTCCTGCCATGGGCAGGGACACCTTCCACTAGACCAGGTTGCAGTGTGAAGCTTTATTTTTTTTTTGGGGGGGGCATATGGATCTCTGCACAGCTCTGAGACTACTAAGGAGATGTACTTCCTCCAGGGATCTTTTATTATAAAAGCAGCTTAAGTGACTCACTCTTTCCCCAAGGATATTCTTGAAACAACTGCACTCATCTCATCTCATCTCATCTCCTAGCATTCAGA
This sequence comes from Agapornis roseicollis, assembly GCA_002631895.1. Classification (NCBI taxonomy): domain Eukaryota; kingdom Metazoa; phylum Chordata; class Aves; order Psittaciformes; family Psittacidae; genus Agapornis; species Agapornis roseicollis. The sequence continues at coordinate 34,943 of NDXB01006485.1, read as the reverse complement.
AACAGGAGTTATTTTGTGCTGCCTTTAACAGGAAAAAAACCAATAAAAAATCTTTTGAAGAAAGTCAATGGCCATATTTGCAGGAGGATCCGGGCTGTATTTAATATTAAAGGTCTGTACAGCTCGCTAATGCATGGGCTGGCTGGCACTATGCTCACTCAAGCAAGTGCTTCAGCAAAAAATTCAGCGCTATTTTTAGTTCTCTTACAACAAACCACTTGATTGTAAGGCCCGGGGAACTGCGACATTGTGATTGTGAGGGGTCTGCTGTAAAAAGGCAGGAGGAGGACAACGCACAGCAGCCTGCTGGCTACGCCGGGGACACCCAGCTGATGCAGAGGAGCACACATCATCACGAGCAGGTATTTTAAATCATCTTGTAAGCCTTGGTCTGCCTGCAAAATGAATCTGTTGGTCAGAGACAGGGCATGAAAGCGTTAGCTGGCTGGCTGTATTTGCTCCTGCCCTTGAAGATTTCATTCCATAAATTCCTATCCTGACCGTCAGCTTTTAAATTGTCTCTTCTCTTTTCCTAGCCTTTTCTGGGATTTTACAGGATCTTGGGCCAGTTAGCAAATCACAATAGCAAACCAGAAATAAGTTTCCCAAAGCGAGGTTATTCTGCTCTTAAAGAAACATAGCCGTTGCAGTGCCGGGTGAGTAGCCTGTAACAAGTACTACAACCCAGTCCTCTCTCTCTGCTAACTCTATTAACTTGTAAAAGAAGATAGCCTGCCTTTACCCGGCCAGCCGGCTGAGGAGGAGCTGATCAGATTTGACTAGTGGCCGGAGGGATTGCTGTCTGTCTCTGTGCGTGTGTGCCCGATACCAGTCGGCTCTGCCCCAGTGCCGTGGTCTCCCGCGGTCCCCCTCCGGCAGCTCTCCTGACCTGCGCTCGTTCCCAGGTCGGTCCTACGCGATGGCAGCCAGTTCCGGGAGGCAGAGGGTCCTCTCCTGCCGCGTCTCATCCCCACGTTCGCGGCTCCCCGTTTTCCCCCGGCAGCACCGCGCCCCGAGGGGTGAGGTGCTTACCATTCCTGGGTGATGGAGTCACCGGAGAGGCGGGAGCGCGGGCAGGGCTGGCGGCGGCCCCGGCGGCAGTGGCCGTGGCGCCCGAGGTGCCGGCGGTGGTTCTGGTGCCAGGCTGTGCTGCTGGCAGGGCAGAGAGCGGACCTGCGGAGTGAGTTCGTAGACGGACACTAGTACATGGTGTGTCGCAGCCCGCTATGAGGCTGCCAGGGAGTCCAGCTATCGGGTTTCGGCAGCATCCTGCCCGCCTCCTCATCGGTTCACACGGGTTGATGCTGTTGTAACAGCTCCTTAAAGTGTGTTTTATTTTAAGAGAGGATTTCACACGGGCGCTCCCGGCTTTCACAGGGTGCTGGAGCAGCAGCTAGGCTTTGGGCAAGGAAACTTTTGCATATTTAATGTGCCTTGGGTAGCTGGACAGCACTTTGCTCTCCTGCATTTTCACCCTTTTGTTTTAACTCTTTAGTGCAGTGTTTGCAAATCCTTGCTTTCAGAGTCAGATCCAGACTTCAGGGTGAGCCTTGATGCAGTTTAGCTGCATTGCTGGGTTTTAAAATAACTATTTATGTTTTACCCTCAGTGATACCATTATCTTAAAATAGCATGATGTGCTGCCTCTTCTGAGTTATTTGGTAGACAGTGCAAGGAAGGGGAATTGTTGAATTCCCATGAACTCTGTGTTAAAAGATCCTGCCTGGCTTTCTGTACGCTGAGCTGCTGCAGCTTCCTCTGTGTACTGGAAGTTGGTATTACAGAAATCATAACATCAGCTAGGCTGGAAGAAATATTTAAGATCATCAAGTCCAACCTTTACTCCCGCTCTCTACACTCCTGTGATCATGTTCCCTGTCTCAGCTTTGGGTGCATTTGAAAAGACAGGTGAGGTGGCAGTTTCATGGTCGAGTTTACAGTGTATTCCTGCTAGATGTGTGTGCTTGTACATAAACAGTGCAGATGGTGCAAGCAGTATAGCTATGGCATGTGGTGACTTATGTTAGCATGAACTGAGTTCAGATAATTAGCTAATAATCAGTCCTGTTCATGTCAGATTAGATAATTAATGTTTTAGGACTTGTTAAAAACATATTCAGGTATTCATATTTAAATACCCAGTGTTCCCATTGATTCTGGCCAGTCTAGGTTTTTATCCTCCAGAAATAGTCTTCAACATTGATTGGTGAATTGGCAGTCTTAACACTGGTTACTAAAATGAAGGCAAGTGGAATAAAGAGTCAGTTACCCCACGACCTGAGTTTAGTAAACTGAGTCTGTGTGGTCTAGAATTAGTTGGGGTTTCTTCTGGAAAAAAATATGGAAGTGAATTAGATTTCATTAAGACTCCGGTGACAAATGTTTTAGTGCTATGGCAAGTAGTACTTCTCTGGGAGATACTGTACATGTTTGTGTAGATTAAAGCTATATATCTATCTGGTTATGGTGATCAAATGCACAAACTTTACCAAACCGCTGGAAAGGTTGACCGGCTGCTTCTTAAGCAGCCTTGTATTTTACTGTCTTCCTCCTCCTGCTATCCTGAGTATTTCATGGGCAAACAAACCATTTCTGGAAATACTCACCAGTATGTCTTTGTACCATATTTGCATTTGCACAATGGATACTTGTGCACATTACAGTCCTGATACCTTTTAGGTAAATGATACTGTTCATGACTGGTATGCGCTACAGTCAGCGTGGCACAGGGGTCAGTCTGTGTGACTAACTGCATTATCTAATCTTGATATTTGTGTATGTCTGTATTGGAAAGACACAAAGCCCTCAAAGGAAAAGACAAACTCCATTACCTCAGAGATAGTACAGTTATTCTCAACTACCTCAATAACTCAATAACTACAGTTATTGTCAACTGCCCAGCTGGAATTCAGCCCAAAAGAGCAGCAGTTCAGTTGGTTTTTGGTAATGTGGATTGTACAATATAAAAGGTAAGAGGAAGATAGTTGTAATGCCCCTGAGAGCTGCTATGAAGTGAGCATGTGCTTACACAGTATTTGGGTATAAAATCCCTTCTTTATCTTTCCTCAGACCCTTAAGCCTTTTAATTAGGTCAGTGGGCAAGATGCTGTGCTGCCAGTCACCTGTTATGCCCTGAGAAGGTGCTATCATGGAGTGTGTTGTAGCACCCCTCTTCTAGAGCTGTTTATGGGTATTGCAGAGCTCCCCTCTCTTGCTCTGCGGATGGTCTGCTGCTGCCTCTTGCCTTCTGTTCCCAAAATAGGGTTATACTTGTACTTGGATGTCTGTGCAGGCTCAGAGATGGGGCAGAAATCTCAGATTGTTCCAGATGGGGTGAAAAAGGCATGGTTTGCACATAGCTCTGCATCTGATACCTCTCACAGGCTATAAACCCAATGATGCAGCTCAAAAGTAAATTGTGAAGTCTGGGCTGAATTCATAACTTAAATGTCAATTCAAAGAAATACTAGTTTCTGAGCTTATTGGGGAAGATAAGCAGTTGTCAAATCCATTCTTGTTTCAGGTTCTGTAAATGCAGAGCTCTAAATCATGGTTACATAGACTGCTTTAAAATTGCTTTCTGGGTTGGTTTTTTTTCTTTTATTTTCTCCCCACCCTGGAAATTCATTAACTAATTTTAACTAGCATTAATTAAACTTCATTTTCTAATGAATTCAGCCCATCCTTCTTAAGCCAAGTCTGATACAAAACCAAACTCATACTAATCCTTAAATCATTGAATGAACTCATTGACTTTTCTGTCTGTGAATGTCAGATGGTAGCAGATTACTGAAGTGCTTAACCTGAACATTATCCATAGACAGCAGCTCCCTCTTCTTCCAAGACATAGTTATGAAGTGCTTTAATAGTAGGTTAATAATAAAAGGTTGCAAATTCCCCACATTCACTGCTGCTGGCAGAGGAGCAGTTATAACTTGCTTTGGGGAAGAGATCTTGTGAAAAATAGATTTTTGATTTATTGGTGAAAGCAAGTGGCAGACTTTCAGAATGACCAGGAACATATTGGGATCTTTCAGGTTGTGATAGGAACTCCTCTGTCTGTGATACTTCTGACAACCTTCCCCTTTTCCAGATATGCAGGTAGATTCTTAACTCCTTGTGAAAACCCAACCCCAGTTGTGGGAATGGCACTCTTGAAAACATAGCCATGAATTTTACTGTCCATGAGAAAGTAATGTAGTTCCCAGGCTCATGGAGATTTTACTGTCTGCTGGTTGGATGCCAGAGTGCTGGGGACTGAACTGTGGGTCTCCAGGCTATTCCTCATCCAAGCTCAGAAAAAGAGGAGAGCTCCTGACTTAAGGGTAGGAACAGCGCTGCTGCAGTGCTCACCAGTGGGATGCAGGTTTCCTAGTGCAATGTTGTCCCCTGTTGTGACAGCTCTCTGAATGGCCAGGACTAGGTTTGTTTCTGCAGGTAACATCATAACCCCAGGGTCATGCACACAGTGCAGTCACTGAGAGGGCTGTCTGTCTGGGAGACATTGCTTAAGGAGCTGGTGTGGCAGTTCTGGGAATATGCAGGCTTGGTAAAACTGCAGATCAGTATTATTGGTAGCTTGTAAAGGTACCGAGCTGAGCTTGGAGATATTTGTGTTGTTACCTGCTTCCTGGAGCCCTCACTTGTACACAGAAAGCCCAGCCTCCATGGATAGGAAAGATACCAATGAATACCTAAACCAACATTTTACACTTAGCAATAAATAAACAGGAGGCAGCTAGAAGCAGCAAAGAATATTGGTTGAAAACAAAAAAATCATATGCTTGAGAATAGGATAGGTTTTTTCAGTTGGAAGAGACCTACAGTGATCATCCAGTCCAGCTTCCTGACCACTTCAGGGCTGACCAGAAGTTAAAGCATATAATTAAGGGCATTCTCCAAATAGGTCTTAAACACTGACAGACTTGCTGCATTGAATACTTCTGTAGGAAGCCTTTTTCAGTGTTTGACCACACTCTTGGTAAAGAAATGCTTACTAATGTTCAGTCTAAACCTCTCCTGATGCAGCTTTGAACCTTTCCTATGTGGGATAATACAGATAATACTCACCTATCTATGTAGTTAAGAGCTGAAAATGTTTGGAAGAGCTAACAACATCCAGCAGTTGTTTCAGCTTCCTTGTTTACATTCCATTTCAGGCTTCGCTTGGTTCACTTTATTCTCCCCATGGGATATCTCATTGTAAATGAGCTGGCTTTGTAATGAAAAAGTACTGTTTCCAATATTAAGTGGACAAAACCCCAAAATGTTTCCTCTTCACAGTAAAACCCTACTGTGCTTGTCTGTGGATTTTGAACATCTACCATCTGGGAGCCAATTGGTGGTTGTGTTACCAGGTGAAAAATATTGCGCATTTTGGCAGTGTTTGTTCATGTCCTCCCGTGGCCTGCCATTGAGATCTTTGTTTCAGTATAAAAGAAAAGAGGGTTAGTGTCTTTAAAGATCTCTGTTACTTCACACTCCCAACAAAACTAACAAAATGATAGGATGAAGGTGCAAAATATAGGCAGGATGACATAAAACATGGTAGGAGATGCCCATGCAGACAGGACCTGCAATGAATGGTCAAAGATAGAATGGAAAAAATCTATCCTTACTAAAAGTGGTGTGTGTAGTACATTTACTTAGTCACTAAGAATCAGGAGAGCTGTGGGTGCTTTGAATAACAAATGTGTCTTCAGAAAATATTATTTTTTCATTTATGCTTTATCTGAGGAGGTTTGAAAGTAGAATTAATTGTCAGAGAACTTGATTATGACTTCATTGTTGTATTTTGCTTTCTACATCATATTTTCTTTCTTAGATCCACAAATAGCTGTTTCATCCTGGTTGCTGCTGGCAAAAGCCTGTAAATCAGATTTTTGGATGCATATGAGTGGAACAGAAATGCTGTAGTTGGGAGTTTTGCAGTCGTTAGAAGGAGGTGCTGAAACGATACAAGGTCAATTGGCCAGATTTAAGCAAACTTGAAGTTTTTTTCAGCAACAGCATGCTGGTGAGTTAGTGCCAGTAACCTCACTGCTGAATCACATCATCTATCTTTCCGCAGCTTGTGTAAGCTGTAGCATGCACCCTTTCTCTGCAGAAATTAGGTTGTACACCTTGCCAGTCACGAGTATTGTCAGGAATGGATCTCGAACCACAAACTAGTGCATTTAAGTACTGGCATCCTGAGGGGAACAAATGAACTTGGGCTTATCTTTGCCTCTTTTTGTGTATCTCTAAAAGATGATGATAGACTGGGAAATACACAGATCTGTTTGCCTTTTCTCCAGGGTTCCTGGTGCTTGGCAGAGCCTGTGGCTTGTAGCTGGGGGAGCTGAGGGAGAGGCTGCTGCTCAAGGACAGGGGAAGCTATCAGGTGGAGCAATGGGAATAAGATGCTGAGATCCTTCATCATCAAAGTCCTTACCTTAAGCAGTCTCTATTTGGTCCCAAAAGTGTGTGAGGTCACTGCTGACATCTGCTTTGTAAAGGGCTTTGGATACCCTGAATAGCATGTTCACTAGGCAAAGCAGCAAGGGTGGCTGCTTAAGTGTTTCATCCTTACTCCTGTGTTCCTTCCAACCTTACAAAACCTGATGTAATGCCCCAAGATGCACACATGATATAGAGAGGACTGTTAGGGGAAAGATACAATGCTGTGGGGATTTGGGGCAGAAGAGATGACACATTAAATGAAGGTTTGCTAGCTTTAAGGGCACTGTCAAAAACATTTGCTGGGCCAGCAGGAGTACAGGTGCTCACTGTGGCTGTTTAGCAATGGAAGTGTACAGTACCTCGGCTTTCCTGGGAGGGTCACCCTCACCTGCCAGCCCTCCCTCTCTGGCCAAGTTATGACTGCACTTGCATCCTCCCACCTAGCAGAAGGGTCCTGAGGCAGCAGTGAGACTTGTGGAACAGTGCAGTCATTGCTGTATAATTATTACATTAAGGTCTTTTCGCTGCTCTGTGACTTGACTCATGATCCTGGAAAGTCTAGCTGGCAGCTGGCAAGTTTTTAAGCTGATGTACGGTACCTTGCTTTACAGTGGTAGGTGTGAAATTCCCCGTGGGCAAAATACACTGCTAACCTTGCAGGTTGTGAGGTAGAAGCAGCAGCATGTTCCCTGGCCTTGCACACATCTTCTGACTATGTCCACATGTTCACTCTGCTTGCAGCTCAGGAGATCCTGTCTTTCAGTCCTGTAAGAACACAGTCGTTGGCAGTTTTCAGGTTCTGAAGTACTGAAAGGTGCTGATTTCTCTTTTTAACACCAAAACTTAAAGAGGCCTTAACCTAAAACTAGTGACAAGTAGCTGTGAGAGGCACTTTTGCTTGGGCTTGTGTGGGCCCTCACTCTGTCTTTTTACAGTTGAAAGCAGATAAACCCCACATTTATAGTTAGTTTCTTCCAGGCATCTCTGATTGCAAATTGCCTTTAAATACATTCTTTCAAGTCCACCAAGTAGCTTGTGAAATTATGACCTCTCTGATGACGGTGTTGTGAAATTTCAGTTAAGGTACAGTGGGAAAGGCATGTTGTAGTAATTTAGATAGCAACTTTTTCTTTAAATCTAAACGGGGTCATTATTTGACACACTTCATTTCAGATGTGACCTCTGTGTCTCTGCTGGGTCATTTTCTGGGTTTACAACACACTTGCATTCCTATAAAGCCTTTCACTGGGTGATCTTATAGTCTTTACAAGCTTTAATGAACTGAAGTGCTATGTCTCCCCTGTAGGGTCAGTAAATATTCTCAATTGCTTTTTGTGGAAAGAGGAAAACGTTGAGGAGAAATTTTAAAGGAATTCACCAGTGCTGGGCAAAATGCTGCTGGGGAGGCAGGAGCAGAGGTCACGATTCCTGAACCCCCTTTGATGTGCACCGATTGTCCTTATTACATAAGTATGCATGGGGAAAGATGTAACCCAGCGTAGTGAGGCAAGATGTAGGTCAGGTTTCCTTTGTCAGTACATCTTCTGCCATTTGACCTGTAAGTTGCTGAAAGCAACAAAAGTCCATGGCTGAGGGATTCTTTTCAAAACCGGTTAAAAAGCAACAAGCAAGCCCTGAAAGCCTCATTCCCTTCTAAAGAGCTATTTTTAGGAAGCTGAAGCAAAGAAGGATACCCAGGGGGGCCTGTGTGCAAAGTTTCTGTCTGGCTGCCTTTGGATAGCTGAAGTTTTAATGCACTTGTCAGGCTGTCGCCATTTGTCTCTTGTGAAAAGCAGGGACCAGACAGAGCAGACGGTGCTGATGGCACAACATAGCTGCTGCGTGGTGTGCTGCCGTGCAACGAGGGGACAGATCCTTCTTTGAGGCTGCTGGTGCAAAGCCAGCAAAGCTGGAGGTTTTGTGAAGACGCAACATACAGTGTTAATGTGAATCCAGCTCCCATTTTGATCACAGGATGTTGCTGACTCTGTCCTGAGCAAAAGGGGAAAAAGATTTCAACTGTGCTGTTGCTGACTACTTTATCAGAAAAATGGGAGTGCGTAGAGCATGAGCAGAAGGTACCAGATCTATTGGTAACAAGGTTTGATATCCAGTTTTAAGGATCACCAAAGAAAGAGGCTTAAGGGGGCATCATTGTTGTCCTTACACAGCTGTGAAAATCAGTCATGTGTGTCACCTCAACCATATCCCATCCCACTTGGGAATTCTTTTTTACCCTTGGGTACCTGGGTGCTTACTTTTGCTGAATGTAGAATGACTAATGTTGGAAGGACTTTGAGGCTTTGTTCTGCATTTGAATGTCCTGACTGCAGGATGTGGTCTTCTGATTTAGGGGGACAACACAGGCTGCTCTGTTGTTGAGAGAAAAGGGAAAGAAGTACTCGTGCTGGTGTAAGAGTCGCAGTGCAGCAAAAGTGCTGTGGAAAGGTAGTCCTTGCTGCTGGTGCTCTGAAACACTTCAGCCAGAGCTGAAGCACTGGCTTTATACAAAACAGGCTTCACTTGACTGTGAAAGTTGCAAAGAAGCAGAGAGCAGCTGGGCAAAGAAGGCAAAACCTTCATTTACTGAAGTCCTTGGCAGTGGTTGTACCATTTTCTTTTACCCAGCACATGATAAGTAGATACAATAGTAAGTGCAGTCGTGCAACAGCGAAATTGGATGAGCTGATTTAGGTGAAATGAGAATTGATGAGGAGTTAACTCTAAGGTATTATCGCTTTGACATTTGCAGCTCACATATTTATTTCTCTCCTATTCTTCCTAGAAAATAACCCCCTTTTTTCCTACAAGGACACTAGAAGGAAAGCTTAGGCACAACAGATTTCAGCTCGACTGATCAGTAATAAAAGCATGTCCCTCTCCTGAGAGCGGAGTTGCTCCCCCCTGCCTCCCTGACAGCCTTATTAAAGCAGAGAAGGCTGCAGACATTACAGCGACAGATTCCTGTAGCCTTGAACTGTGCCGTCACAGGATAGTTACTCTGTTTTGAAATAGCAGTTGTCATTTTAAAATTGCTTTGGATTCTTTCCTTGAGACTTTAATTGGGGAGTTGATACAGAATTGGCTGGTAAAGAATTATAATACATCATTGAGTGAGTTAAGAACTAAAACAAGAGCAGGTGATGGTAATACTCATTTAAAACCAGACAAAAATAGAATCAAAATTAAGAGCAGCTGACCCACAATCAGGTCTGTAAACACTGGGAACCAATTTGTTAGCAAACAGACCAACCCAGTCAGCCATTCCAACTGAAGAGAAGTTTGAGGAGGGGAATGTATTACCTAAGGCATGGGAAGATACTGCAAGGTGAAGCTGTCAGCCTCTCAATTCACAAGCACCAACACAGGACATGGGATTGTTGGACATTGTTCTGAATAATGGAGTTGTGATTTTGCATTAAGGACTCTTTACCTTGCATCCAGTGGTTATTTCTGTTAAGTTTGGAATGTAAAGAGTGATTCAAGTGGTTAAATGAAACTTAAACTGATAGAGCTGAAGTGACTTTTAGTTTGCTGTAAGATTGTGCATCCATAGTTATCTCATGATCTGTAAATCCAAAAGATTGGTTTGCAGCATTTTAGGGACATTTTTGTGTGAGTGCTGGATACTTTGTACTCCTAGGTAAGTTCACTGCTGTGTTCAGTGTTTAAAACTAGTTAGTACCCCATCATAAATACCAGACAGCAGCCCTGTATTAATCTGCATTTACATTTGATGCCCATTGCAAAAACTTTGCTGATGTGATACACTCTGAGGAAGCAGATGCCTAACAGCAGCCTGGTATAGCAGCGTCTGTCAGGGAGCTGTATGCAGTGGTGTCACTGCCACTGCCCACCCTCCAGATCAAAGCAAACCCAAGAGGAGGTCCTGCTGCAGACAGGAAAGGAAACAAGGCATTGCGAACTGGGACCTCACACCTGGCAATGCCTTCATTGCATGTTAAGCCTATAGGAAATAATATATTGTTAGCAAGCTAAACGCTTGGGTGTTTTTTCAGACAATTCCAGGTACGAACTCTTTTGAAAATACCAAAATGTTTGAAATTCCCTTAATCATAAGAGCAGAAAACTAATACTGGCAGGGGACTTCAGTCCAACTTAGAAAAGCTTGCTTTCTTTGGGGGGGTGGGGTGTGTGTAGAGAGAGAAGATGAAATCTACACAAACCCTCTGCTTCTTACCCTTTTTCCCTGTTGTCTGCCTGTGTTGTGTTTGCTATGTCAGAAGATGGAAGCAATGTTTCTTCTGCATCATATTCTGAACTCACATAAGTCTGTTCCCTCAAACAGGCAGGCAAGGTCAGGAGGACAGAGTGGACCTGACATTCGTTTTTTGACAGCCTGTCTTTGGAGTTCATGGTAGGATTCCCAGTGGTGGAGCAGCTACATAGGGAAGAGAATCTTGTGTTTTTCTCTAACGTGACTGAAGTCATTTAGCATCCACAGTCTGGATCAGGAAGCGCTTCTTGGCGATAAGCAGGCATGATGCTGTACTGCATAGCTGATTAATTATCAGAACTGGAAGAGGAAATTCTGGGATGCCACTGCTTAAAATGTTCCTTGGTGGTCCCCAAGCTTCCAGTTTGGAGAAAACTGACAGGCTTGAGGATGAAAATGTAGCCTCAGTCTTGAAAATGTAATGTGCTGAATACCTGAGCATTTGCAGTATGGAAATCCATGCATCACAAAACCAGATGACAAGCTTGTTCTTTTTCTGTAATCTGTAGGATCGATGTCACTTGTCATCATTGCATAATCACTGCCATGCTGTCCATTCTTTTTTTATGAGCTCCTTTGGGTTTGTCGCTATCTGATCTACTTCAGCGTGTCCCAGCTCGTTGATGTATTTGATCAATATTTTGGCTAATTCGGTATATTGTGTATGTTCAGAGCACCCAAAATATTCCCCTGGTGCAGCTGAAACCATGCTTTGATCTGAATTGTGTGACTTAGCTGAAACGTTCCCCTTAGATTAATTTTTTTTTGCACTTAATATCTAGAGAACAAGGTTGTTGTGTACTTAAATAGGGTAAAAAAAGTGAGTGTATTTGTACCTGAGAAACACGGTGGATTTAAGTAGCCTTGTTTCTTCCTCTTCACCACCACCACCCTTGTAGGCCGATTTTACGTCTGCTTAAGAGGCCTTAAACAGCAGCCCCAAGGAAAGCTTGTTCTCAGGTGGTTTGCACTTGTAGGCAGCCGCATCTCTCACCCCCTGCAAACTTCAGGTCACAGGGTTGCACAGAGCAGCTTCATGCTGCTACAGGCATGACAGGCATTAACAAGAAATGGCTCTCCCATGTAGAAACCGCTGTGGCAGCGTAATCTTTGTCTGGGGCTGTTTGGGCAGCAGACTGAGCTGCCCTAATGGGAGTACAACATACATTGTACAAGCAGTAGAGAGCCACACGGATACGGCCTGTTACCAGCTGAAGGTGGGGCTGTGCTGGGATAAACCACCGTATCTTGCTATCCTGGAAAACTGGAAAAGAGGCTGGGAGTTGGAAGGAGCAGCAGCAGTAAGGAGCAGAGGCACTCTGTGTGCTTTTTGGTGTTGTACTGGTGAGTAAAAGAAGCAGTGGAGTTTAGAGGGACATTGTGGTGGACAAGTCTCTTTCTCAGAATATTTTACTGAAAGCTACAAGTTGTAAATATCATCATATGTTTGTTGCATTTCTGGTTTAACGTGTTTGCAACACTGCAACCTGTAATGGTATGAAGACCTTTACATCAGTGCAGCGTGTACTGGAATCTGTTTGCAAAAGCCTACATCTGCTGAAATTTTTCTGTAATGTGGAAATTCCAATTTATGTCAGTTCCTCAGAATGAGCATGTAGGAGCTGTGGCTATAATGCATCTCCAGGTGGAATGCAGAGCTGTGCTTCCTGATGACAGGTTTCCATTGTGTCTATACTGGAAAAGCCTATGTATATGTTGGCATGTGCTAAGAATAATTCCCAGCACCTCCTGATAGAAGTCTTGTTTAAGAGTTTCACAATTTTTAGATAGTAGAAATACAAATTGTTTTTCTTTCCTGGAGAGAATCATTTTAGTAAGTCCTACAACTGCAAGGCAAAATTACTTGGGGTTGGGGTGGGTTGTTTTAGTTCTTCTTTTTTTCCCCATCAAAAATAAATCACAAGACTAAGGGAAAAATCCTCTGGGCTTCTCAAAATAAGATCAGAATTAGAACAAATAAGAATATGTTAAATCTCTGCTGCAGCTGTGTCAGCTGCATAATGATAGCTGTTCTATGCCATAGTAACATAAAATTGTGGTAGTTTGGGATGCTGTGAGTAAACAGCAACATTAGTGTAACTTTCACACTTCATATGTAATAGCAGTTTCTTGTGTCAGAGACTTCAAAATAAATCACTACTTTTTTAACATAGGCCTGCTATAAGAGAGTTTTTGATGCAGCAGGAGTAGAGATGCTCAGATTTAAAATGATGTGAAAAAGAATTATAGGGTAAAGTATTGTTCTTGTAAGTATGCAGGGGAAGTACCATACTTAAATATGTAAGTACTCAAGAATATTCTGAAACACAGCTCTGAGGAAAAAAGCTAGTGATTTAATTCAAGAAATAAATTTGGATTTGTTGTGATTGTCTTTTAGTGAATGACCTGTGGAGTAGTGCAAGGTTTATTTGTGGCATCTCTTCCTTACAGTGCTATACATCAACTGTCAACCTTTATATCTGAATAGAGCAGTTGGTGAGATGGGAGCTGTTAGAAAGGAAGCACAGGAGAATAGCATGGAAGGAATGGCTGCCTCTGTATCACCTCTGTACCCTGGCTGGACCAAAGGCCAGGAGAGGTCAGTTGAATTGGATGCAGGAGTTGCTGGAAGCAGAGCTCTGAGGGGAGGCTGGGGAGGGAGCTACAAGTGACAGTCTACTTTGCAGAGATTACAGATGTGGTATTTTGTATCATTTCAACAAAATCTGCAAGCTGCAGGCAGGCTGAAGTTGGAGGTAGTACTCCTTCAGTGATAGGTGGTAATGTTAGATCTGGATAGAAAAGATTTCCTACTCTGGCCAAATTCCCCTTCCCAGTTTTCAGCCTTCCTTTTGCTTGTTTTGGTACTCAGCTGCGTGTAAGCTGGTTTTCATCCTCTTTGCTACCACTGGGTTGGAAGGAACTGGCTCCTCCCATTTGTTCACCCAACTGTGCTCATAAAGGACTTTGCTGCTAACCCAGATGCTGAGGAAAGCAGTTTTGCCCATGGGTCAGCTCTCTCAACACACTAGTCTACTGGACTTGCCTGTGTAAGTCCTTTGATATCTCATGCTTCAGCTGCCTGTTGTTTTCAGGGGCTGGGATCATATCAATGTATTCAGAGAAAAGGTGGTAGCATCTCACACACCCCCTTTGCTTTGTACTGTTTGCCACATCTGCATTGAACTTGCAGAGCATGAACTCTAAAATGGTATCTGGATCAGCTGAAGTCAGTTCCTCTGAAGAAAGCAGGATTCCAAGGTGTGTGAAAGCCATGCGAGCACAGCTAACCCAGATGCTCATCTTGCTGTTAGCGCAGGTTTCTGCTCTTTGCTACTGGTGTAATTCAGTTTCAAAGTTTAGATCACCAGTTCTGCTGAGAGCTAGAGGGACTTCCCAAAGATAATTGTGTCTTAGGCTGCCTAAAGGATGTGGTCTAAAGAATTTCATAACTATTTGAGGTTCAGCTTAAATATATGTGGTGTAGGAGCAACAAATCTCCTGCTTTGCTCTAGTGTTGCTCACAAAAATGTGCTTCCCTTGCCACTTATTATGCCTTTCAAGCCTTGGTATTATATAAACCACACGTCCACCATATCTGTTCATTAAAGGCTTAGAAATATTTTTGTCACAGCTTGATAGCACAATCAGGGAACCTATGGAATGCCTGAGACAGGCAAGGTCCTTTGTAACACCTGCACATTGTACTTTCCTGCTCCTTTCCTCCCCCTGCACCTGGAGGTTTATAATCCTTAGGTCATGTTTGTTTGACTGTGAGCAGTGGCTCGTATGCAGAAACTTGCTGTTCAGCATGGCTTTCCAGGAGAAATGTAAACTTGATGAGTGTTCCTGACATTGCTGCCCTTGGCAGTAAAGATCTTTCCATTGTATGCAGCTGCATGTACGGCAGGGTTGTGTTTGCCTCCTTGAAACGTGACAGGGATTAACCTTTCACAAAAGCAAATTACAGAGAGCGATACATGCCTGCCAGTACAGACTGCCCCTTGCCGTCTCTCTCCTTACTGGGGCATACGTTTGCCCCTGGCCTGGGACTCCATTTGGTTTTCTGCAAATAAAAACATCTGCCTTACCCCAGTGAAAAGAGCATTTTAATGAGGTTTTGGAGACCTTCTGCACTTTCTCTTGAAATTGAAATTTACCTAGGGACAGAGATTATTTTGGAAGAACAGGAGCAAGAAAATGAGGCCTTTGTTGTGAAGAGTGAGGAAGCAGTCTGCTAGTTGTGTTAAAATGCCTGCACCTTTAATTAGTATTGACTGAGACTTCTCAGAAGAGAATGGTTATATTATGTGCTGTGGCTGAGGGGATGTTGAAATACAGGCAGGAGCTATCAGGCATGTTTCAATCAGGGCTGTCATCGCTCTTGTATTTCTCATTGGGTTTTAATTCCTTTCCCTGTTCGTTAGAAGAGCGATTCACAGAACAGCTTTCCTTGTGGAAGATTGTTTTATAGACCGAGGATCTGACTTTTAGCTCCTAGCTGAAGAACTCAAGGAAAATACAAAGAGATGGAAGACTGCAAGAATAACAAAGTGTAAATGAGCTGGAAATAAACATTTTGCAGTATGTTAAATACTGTCCATGATCTAGGATATTGTCTTCTTGTGGTGCATTCCTGAGAAAATGGGATGAGGTTCCTGTGGGGAGTGGTGGGAGAGGAGAAATGAGACCAGGAGAAGCTGTTACTGCCAGAAGGTGCCTTAGACGGGCACGTGCGGATGATAAGGAAGAGCAGAGGGAAAGGGGATCTACTGTGGATTGTCTGCCTGAGCTCTGGAGGTCAGCTCTGAAGGCCACAGCTGAGGGCCTGGGTGCTGCAGTTTCGGCTCCTACGACTGAAGGTGACCTCCAGAAAAGGCTCCTGGAGCTCAGCTAGCAAGAATGCCAAAGCAAAGGCTAGAGGAAGGGAATTATGTTTTGTTGGGTTTTTTTTTCCCTAAGTTAACAAATTGCCGTTTTTATGTCTTTTCTGCATAACTTCTTAAGCAAGACTAACTTGGCTTGATACACAAAGTGTGAAAAGCAGACATGCTTTGTATTTCCTCACAACATGTAAGGAAGCCAATGCATTACAGTATGAGTAGCATTTTATATCATATGCTATTGTTTTCTAAATGTTTTTCTTGAATGCGGCAATGAAATGTCATGGTTGAAAGGTGACTGCAATTGGGTAACAATTGAGGGAGAGGCACTACCTTAGAAGTATCCTAGTATAAGACTTCCAACCAGAAGTCACCATTTTGGAACATTAAACAATAGTTTGCAATTGTGAATTTTCCAGTATGCATTGCTTTTCAGTATGGCTATTGATCAAAGCTGTGAGTGCAGAAACATTTGTTTGCATTATGAACAAAAAGACTAAATCATCATTTGGGAACACTGAGAATTGAGAGCAGCTTTCATGCTGACAGCTGCTTGACCCAGGTAAAGAAACTGAGCTGCATTTCATGGGCTTTAACCCAAGCTGGACTTGCTGCCCCAAGGAGCCACCCCCTTTCTTGTTACTGGGGTTCTTCTGTTCAACCAGAAATCACAAACACATCTGCCTGGATCTGTGTATCGACAGACCAAAATCATTGCCTGTGCTTTTTGTGCCTGTTATTCAATTCCCCATATTATATATCTGATTGCCCATCTTAAAGACTTTTAACTAGAATTACAAAATGCTAGCGTCTTTGCAGGATACTGCAGCTGGCCAGCAGGTCCCAGGTAATGTGTTGCCATGGTACCAAACCGAGCGGGCAATGATCAGTGTGCCCATGGACAAGTTATCAGTGTGATAGTGAGTGTTTACACTCGTTTTACTCCAGTCAATGAGACCAGCGTAGGTGGAGGAGAGCAGAGGGGAACTGAACAGATGGGTGGCTGGAGCCAGTGCTTGGTGCTGCAGGGAGCAGTGCCCAGGTTGAGTGCTGTCTGCAGCTACAGAGGCTTGGCTGTTGCCTGTGACTGCACAGTCACTGCAAGCAGTATTTTGTTTATTCAAGACAAAATTTATGATGCTAGTAAGGGAGAAAAAGTATTTTCTGTTAACTGATGCTTGAGTGCTGTGGTAAAAGAGGGCTGGAAAATTTGGCTTTGCCCCTGGGCAGAGTTGTCGGTTAGTTGAAGCTTTAGGTGAAGTTGAATTCACCAAATGTACCGGGTAAAAAGTACAAGTAGATTTAGAGCAGTGCTTTGTAGAGGCATTTATCAGGTGAAAGGGGTGTGATTGGGAAGTGATAGAGGAGTAGTAAGGTTTTGGTTTAAGATCTGATTTACAATGAGGGTGGTAAAATACTGGAATAGGTTGCCCAGAGAGGTGGTGGTTGTGCCATACCCAGAGACATTTAAGGCCAGGCTGGATGTGGTTCTGAGCAACCAGATGTAGTTAAAGATGACCCTGCTCATTGCAGGGGGGTTGGACTAGATGACCTTTAAAGGTCCCTTCCAACCAAAACCATTCTACGATTCTATGCTTCTAAATGCTCCATCCCTGGCAGTGTTCAAGGCCAAATTGGACAGGGCCTTAGGTGACACAGTTTAGTGAAAGGCGTCCCTGCCCATGGCAGGGGGATTGGAACTTGATGATCTTAAGGTCCTTTCCAACCCTAACTGTTCTATGATTCTGTGACACATTTTGATTTATAGTAGCAGCAGCTAAAGAAAATAAGTGCTTTCTTGGTCTACAGAAAACTGCTGAAAAATATGCTCTCCTGTGTGTCTTTTCCTTTCTTAATTGAGTTATACACATGACAGAAAGATCCTGGTGATGTTAAAGCATGTGTTCTCCTAGGGCCACAGCCTGTGACAGATATGAAAAAAAAAGATTTTTGGTGAGGATTAAAGGTATTTGTTGAGAGAGATTTTCATGAGCAACAGTAAGAAAAGCCAAAGTGCCCCCAACTTCCCAATGACACAGAGCAGACTGAATCCTAAATTTTGGGGTGAATTAAGGAAATACTGACTTTTCTACTCTCAGTCTCTTCCACAGCTAAGAGCAGGTTCAATTAGAAGCAAAGCTGTTAATTTTCCTGTCTGAACCCTGTTTTCCTGCACCCTTTCCTCTCCTTGCCATGCAAGTGTGTGTATGTGAGGGCACAGAGCCTGAGGAACTGGAAGTGTTTCCTCTCCTAAAGGCTCCCTTTATATTGCTTCCCAATGCTGGGTGTTCCAGTAGTCTCAGTGACTGTGTTTACCCTTCTGCCTCACAGCCTCAGTGAAGGCTGGACTGGAAATGCATTTAAAAACACAAAATAATAATCTTATGCATCACAGGTCACATCTTTCCTGTGGAGAGTTACTTCAGAGAGCCTGGGGCAGGCTGTTGACACCAGGCTGGAGAGAGGATGGCAAAAAGGCATGCCTGTGCTGCTAAATGTAATCAATAGAGCAGAAGGCTTTGCTTGGGATGGAACCATTTGTTTTCTTTCTGATTTTTTTAGGGAAGCAGAGGTTTGTTTCTTGTCTATTGAAGCAGCAGATGACACTATTTGATGAAAATGAAGTGGCAGTGTTTCAAGGACAGCACAAATGTGATGTATTCTCTCAGTCTTTTCAGCTCTAGAGTGAATGAGCAGTTACCTGGCTGGGTGTAAGGCTGTCTGGGCAGCATTGCAGCCAGGCAAAACCTTCTGCCAGTTGGAAATAGCTGTAGCTGCTTCTGGTGCATTCTTTCTTGTTGCTCTAAGAAAGCCAGCCCCAATAGCATCTGCTGAGGCTATTTGTTGGTCACGCCCTGTTTCTGATTTCCTCTTTGTGGGGTCATTAGCAACTTGACATCTGCTAGTAGCTAGGGTCCTCATCTTCTCATAACTGGCTTTTATTATCCTTCCACAGCTATAATGGCCTCTTGTAAAGGGAAGCTCCACATGTGCATTGCCAAAAGGCATAGCTTTGAGCCAAATCTATACTGAGAGCAGAGCTGTTGGCACCCTAAGAGCTAAGTCTTGCATTCTGTTCTGCTCTGTGACACTTGCAACACAAGTCCTACACCAAGTGTTACATGAAAAATAGCATGGACTCAAGGCACAAAGTCCTAATTCAAAACTCAGTTGTACCAGAGTGCTTACAGGGGAAGGGGTTCAAATGCTGCATTCTGGTCCAGGGCAGTTACTAATGAAAATGCTTCACTTGAATAGTTACTGCATTTCTGTCTCTGTGATTTTGTCTGTCTTGATGCTCTGTTGTTGTCTGGGTTGCTACGGCTGTGCCAGTATGAGGCCATTGTGAGGCCAGCTCTCCAGCAGGAAATGATGATAAGAAAGGGCTACCTTTCCCTTCTCTTATTAAAATATACCAGGGGTGCTCAGCAACCTGGAAGGGCTGTGTTTTTTAATAGATCAATGGCTGTAGTAGCCAGTTGTTCAGCATCTCTCCATGCCTGTTTGCTGTAATAATTCTGGTATTCATTAATGCCTTTTCCAGGTGCTGAGATTAGAGTGGCTGCTGGTCAGCAGCTTGTCAGAAGTAATCCCTGTGTGAGGCAGCCTCAGCTATTTAACCTCCGTTAGGTGTCCTAACTTAGGAAGAAAGTCTCCAGTGAAAGCCCATCAGGCTGCAGAAAACAGTGGTGCTGCGGACAGCAGCAGTCTGACTGCTTCACTTGTGACCAAAAGCATTTCCTTGGGGTTATCACCAGGAGTACAAGGTGCCATTATAACTGCTGATTTTATGGAGAGATGAGAATTTCTGCTTCCTACAAAAACTGTTGCCATAGCAGCTATGTGCTTTAAGAATGGCTTCTTAATACAATTTTGGTATTTAAGGTATGTCTTAAGGGTTAAATGCAGTACAGAGCAATTATTTAAAGAGCCAACAAGCTAAACCAGAAGCATAACTGGAATCAAGTCTTTGGGGCTAACTCTCCTTATCCAAGCATCTCCATCACATCAGCAGTAGGCATATCATGTTCAGAATTGCTTCTTGTAAGCTGTCTTATTTACCTGTGTTAAAATAATACCATGGGTTATGTATACTGCAGGCTAGGAGAGTGTGAGAGTCCGCACACACTTCCATGACCAGGCAAATTTTAACCATAATGAGAACTTTAAAAGTTCTAATGATGCAACTAGACCAAGTGTAAGAGGCTTGGTGGAAATCATGGTACAAGAAATAAGGCTGAGAAAGCCAAGACAGGAGCTGATTTGCATGTTTTTGCTCTGCACATATATGAAAAGACATGCTCAGACTAAAAGGAGGTTCGAGTTGCAAATGCATGCATTGCAGATGCTGCAGCATGGTTAACTTCCCAACTGACTGTTCTGAGGGTTTGTTTTTTTTGTGCTATGTCATATCCAATACCTAATTTCTACAGTGTAAACTGTATTTTCATTCTGCTTTTGCCACATCAGCATGGAAAATGGTAAAATGTCTTTCGTTTGTATCAATATTTTACATTCTCATTTTTCACGCATATTGTCTGAACAAATAAAACATCCTCAGGATTGCAATAGCCTAATTTCACTAAGGTCCTTTTGTGAATCTCTAATGAAAGGTTAAGTAAGCAGAGAGGAGGGGAATAGAGAGTTTTGTCAGATGCCTGCAGCTGCAGATGTAAGCCACAAAATAGAAGCTCAGGACCATAAATGCCACTGTACCTGTATTGCATTTGGAGTTCAGGGGTTGGGTGCAGTGCAGGGTTACATTCTGAGTAAAATCCTTTTCAGAGTAGAAATGTCATCTGTAGCTGATTAATGTGGCAGAGTGCTCCTTTGTGTGCCTGGTCCAGCTTTGGGCTGGGGACCACACATGCTGTCTCCTGTTAGCCATGGTTGTCATGGACAAGACCAAACAGCATCCAGCATGCGCACAGGTTTCTAGACTGGTTGCTTTCTTCCCCTGGTTTCTGTGCTGTAGCCAGTAGGTTTTGGAGACTTCAGTAATCAGCTGGGACCGTTGAAGCACTAATAGCTGAAACAGGACCACGTCAGAAATGGGCCATAATGGGCTGTTTGTGGAGGTTCTCTGATGCCCATACAGCAGGGCGGGCAGATGGCTTTCTGTGACCTTGTTCAGAGCACATGTTCTCTCACCAGAGCCAAGTAATAATCAAAGCGCTCGTTTAGACCTGAAACAGGTTCCTGCCCACTGTCTGCGCTGAACCACAACCTGCTACCCCACCACAGCTCTGTTTTCAGGAGACCCATCTGCAATAACTGTGGCTGCACGTATTTATTTGTATAGTTTAAAGCACCTGATAGAAATTGCAGCTGCCAGTTGATGTTTGTCTGCAATATCCTGAATGTAGAAAACTCTTATCCTTTAGTCTCCTTCCTCTCCCTACCATTAATCTTAGTTTTGCAGGTAAATACATCATGTACAGCACCTATGCAAAGTGCTGGAGGAATTGGGGCATATAGGCCTACCCGCTGTCCTGCAGTGGTCAGTACTGAATCAACCGCTTTACCACCATGGCCATTGGGTGTCTTGGAGCCAGAGGAGTCACTGCATGCCTATGTAGCCTGTCCACTTCAGCTCAGTTTGCACAGACCATTTGCAGCTTTGGACAAGGAGCTGCGAGATGGTGTACATTATTCACTTGCTAGCCCCAGACTCACAGTCTTTACTACTTTCACCTGACAATTTGCCAACTATATTCTGCCAAATATGTTAGAGTAAATTAAATTTGTAATTCCATCTCATTTTTCTTTCGTAATTTTACCACTGTATGCTCTATGTTATCTGTTACCGAGTTCGACTCTTGAATTACAGACACAGTATGTCGAGTTGGAAATACCATCCTCAATACGTACTGGCAGTCACTGTGCAATAATAATATACCTGTCACATCAATATGTAGGGAAGCCTAACAACATGGTTTAAAGTCTCTTTTTGCTGTGTTCTTTCTACCAGAACTTAGTGTGGCAATTACATGAGTCAAAACTAAGGTAAAATACCTGTTAATATAAAGCCTGGAAGACAACTGCATTCCATATTAAAATGCCATGCTGGTATGTTTTAACATGTGCTTTAGGTGGACTGAAGAACTGGAACTGTATCTCAAAGAATGAGTTCTGAATGAGTGTAAAAGTAAAGCTAATTTTTAATAAATCATAGCCTAATTTCTGCTTTCTTCCCATCAGAGAAGGATGTCAGTGGTATCTTCATAGCTGAATCCCTGCTGCCCTCCAGGAATATTTATAATGAAATATTGTCAGAAATATCACTGTATGTGCATTGCAAGATGTGGATTCCTTTATTAATGTTCTGTCATAATGTTATTGAAAATACTTCACATTTCTACAGGGATTGCTGTATTATCATATCTTATTTTTGTGAAGACCTCTGAGAGTTCTGCAGGGCCTCTCTATTACTGCTGAGTTCTTTAGGGCACTGGCAAAGACAGCAGAAAGTTACTTGTAATTTAAGTAAATTAAGAATTAAATCAGCTTTTCATTTGAGCTTACCCTTGCCTGTCAGCAGAATAAAGGCTGTGGCATTGAACAACACTCAGTTTAAGATTCCTAATAGAGAGATGTTATTCAGCGAATCTAATAGAAATTATGTTTCTATCACTAGAAAGGTTTTCTTCTCTAAATAGACCTTAGCAGAATACTTAGCAGGCAGTGGGCATACCAGCTGTGTATGTTACAATGAGAGGTAGATCTAAGCAACCCCACACTGCAAAGAAAGCTTTATTGCAACTGACATTTTGTAACTCTTGACATTTAAGATCAATACTGGTGCCTCATCATCCTTTCTTTTGCATCTCCCCTCACAGGAGAGAATAAGTGGTATGACAACATGGTGTGGAATGTGTCCTCTGCTATGAAAATAGTGGATTAAGTCATTGTCTGTGGTTAATGAATGCCGCTTGATAGGCAGGATTAGTCCAGAGATAAATGCAATGGAAATGCCTAACCCTGGACAACTGAGTATCATGTAGGGTCCTTTTTTAAAGAATTACAAATTTAAAGTTTAAATTAATAAACATTTGAAAATGTTTCAGGATAGATATTCAACTGGTTATTTACGAAAATATTTTCATTAATATTTAGCAAGTGGGAGAAACTGCACCATACACTGTTGACACTTAAAAGCACACAGCATCAAAGGTAAGATTGACTGCCCTGAATTCCCTACACAGAAACTGTGCATTGACAGCAAAGCAGAACCTGGCTGTTGGCAAGGCCTGTTATGTCACTGTGTCCAGGCTTGTCAGTGGCAGTCGGAGACAGCGATGGGATCAGAAGGTTGATTTTGTGCGATGCAAAGCTGAGAAATGAACCAGTTGCCTGATTTCTAGCTCAGCTTTTCCACTGCACTGAGGTAAGGTCAATGATAGGCAGGCGCTTCACAGTGGTGAGGGTTTTCTGAAGCACATCCCTCCGTGGTCTGCACGTGCAGTGTAACTGCAGGAGCTGGCTGCTGTGGTGCTGGTGGCTGCTGGATTCATTTTCAAGGCCTGTTGGGTAATGTGGGCTTTGCAGAGAGAAAGAAAATAGGATCTTCTGACTGCTGTGATGAAATGGTGTAACAGAAGAGTATCTGTCCTGTCTTATTCTAACCATGTCACTGAACTGTGTTCAATGGGCTGTTACACATTTTTGGGGGGGATCAGTTTCCCTGATCAAGTTAGTTTGAAGGCATAATTAGGTAGTAAAATTAATTTTTACAGCTGATTAAAAAAATAGTTCGTTTTATTTTTTTATGAAAGCTAAATGAGACTGCAGTGTTTTCCATAAAATTGAAAATGAAATATTTTTGGAGTAATGCTTTTGGCTCCAATATATTCAGATATGCATTCTTCCATCACATGATTACCATTGGTATCAACAGGTGTTTGAGAAAGAAGCAGCAGAAAGATTTACATTTTTTATTGTCAGTTAAAAGATCAGCTTGCAGAAGCCTGCAGCTGATGTGTTTGGGCCAGTTTAATATTCAAGGCCAGGTTGGACGAAGCCTTGCATGGCATGGTTTAGTGTGGGGTGTCCCTACTTATGGCAGGGGGATTGGAACTAGATGAGTTTAAGGTCCTTTCCAACCCTAACTGTTCTATGATTCTATGAATACTGTTCTCAGCGGAAGTATTCCCAATTTGTATCTTGTGTTGGGGTTAGAATTATCTGGTTTCTTGTGTGTGATACAGAAAAAGCGTTGATGCAGAAATGTGTGTTTCTACTTACATGTTGCAGTCAATGAAACGGTGATGGCTGAGGTGAAATAGGCAACTTAAAGTCAAGGTTGATGGAAGCTAATACAAATCCCTGTAGTGAAATTAGAGACTTAATTTGCTATAGACTGATTTACACAAGGGAAAATAGTATCATCTACCCAGAGTTAGTAAAACACAGAATGAATATATGTTTATTACTGTTAATGGTTGTCCCCGAAAAGCTGTTTGTCTTGCATCTGATTTGTCAGCTGGCATAGTCTAGCATGTGAGATTGTTACAGAGAGGGAATTTGTTGAGGAGCAGGTCAGTCTCCAGCACCTTTTTGATCAGCTGAGCCAAATTCTCCACCAGTCCTGAGTCAGAGGAGCAGCCTGGGCAGCCTCCAGGGGCAGAGCGTGGCATGGAGAATGCATCACAGCATCATTACAGCCACTGACCCTCCTGTAGCAATAACGTCTGTAGCCCACTGGTTAGGAGTGTTGTTTCTGCATAATACATAGGGATTTTCAACCCTGACTCACTCCATTGCAGCATAGCATCACTGCAGTCTCTGTTTTCTGGGGTTGTGGATAGGTTTGAGTGCATGTCTGCAGTAACTGCAGAAGTGCATTGTCAAGTTGGGTTTGGTTGGGTGGGTGGGGGTTGTTGGTTTTGTTTCAGTGGGGTTAGGTTTGGGATTTTTTTCTTTTTTAAATAACTCCAGTACACAGCTCAGTGGTTCTCAGTCCAGAGAGGTTTTCTGTACCCAGCCTTCTGTTTTCAAAGACTTGCCATGCTAACATCATGTGGGACCTACTTTTTCATTGTGTCTTGAGGCTTGTGTATGGTGATACCATGCCACACTCATGATCAGTGATTTTGAAAATCTCAGGTGCCTGCCTCCTGGGCTCTCAACACTGCTGTGTTTCAGTTATGTTTGTGCTTTCAAGGTGGGTGCAGAGACCATTTTCTAGGTCTGGCTAAGAGTGAGGAAGCTAGTCTCAGCCCATTGCTGCTAGACAAGTACAGCTTGCTCGAGTTATCAAGTATGTCCTTCAAGAAGCACTGTGGTCTAAATACCATTTATTCCCAGCACAGAAGGAGCCAGATGCTTATCTTTTTGTTGACCGTACCTGAGGCTTTTGTTTTCCTAGAAGTTAGTGCTGCTTCTGATAACTGGTGTTTTCCCCCTGTTGTGGGGCTGGTACACCTCACCAGTCAGGGAGGAGGTAGGAGGGCATAGAGGACATGTGGCTCACCTGCTGTTGATTCAGAAGCGTCAGCTTTCCTGTTGAAACTGGATCCTGAAACTCAGAGTGGTCTGGAGGATCCCTGTGAGCAGCTGAGCTTGAAATGCCTACACTGTAAACAGCAAGGCTTAGTTCAGCAGGCCTGGGGAGACGTTGAGATCTGCTGAGTCAGTTCATTGGGTGGTTTGTAAAGATTTTTATGACTCTAATTGCATTCATTTCTCTGATGGGGAAGTTATGCTTTGGGTCTACTTGGGGCTTCTGTTGTTGGTTGGGACATTTTATTTCTATTTTTATGAATCAAATTCTTATTTGTTTTTATGTTTAAATTGAAGTACAGACTGTGTACTGTGTGCTTACAGTATTTGCAGCAGAGGATTTAGGCTGAGATTAACTCCATGACTGCCTTCAATATATGGTCTATTCAAATGTCAACTTTTTCGTGTCAATAACTTTCATATCAAGTATCATATGTGCTTTGAAAACTGGTGTGTCAGTGAATTTCTGTTCTTGTGGTAGGCCAGTGCAAAGTCTGGGTTTACTTGATAGGGCTAAATTCTGCTTGTAACCTCACAGCGTGGCCTACCAGTCTGACTCTTCTATAATGGAATTGCATATTGCTAGCCCAGCACTGGAATCTGTCCCCCCACTTTACAGTGTGGTTCCTGCATCTCCATGCATGTGTCAGAAACCTCCTTTCATGCTTGAGAAATATTTTCAACGATTCCATCCTTCCTCATCCTTGTCCAAGCAATAATTGCATTTTCAGGGCTAACAATACCTTTACAAACAATTTATACACAAGGACACTGAACTCTAAGACTGGAATGGCAAGCAGCCTAATCCCTACTGATAGGATGGCATCCAGGCATCCGACTTCGAGTACTCAGCCACCTTCTTTCATAAAGTAACTGTTTGAACTTGCTCTTGTGAACTTACAGTTGGGTTGGTTTATTGTGTGCAGGCAAGAATTTCCAGTGTGTAGTGATGCTACTTCTTTCTGACCATGTTAACTGTGCTTCTGGCTAATCAGATGCCCATGCTAGGAACGAGATAAGATATAATTTTGTTTTGACTGCTTCCAAGGTAAGAGTTGTTGTTTGCATGGCTTCAAGCAGATTTGGTAGGCTGCTGATATCCTTGTTTGTCTTCTTTTGATTGTAAGCCTTGGTTGCCCCTTGCAAGGAGGGGAGATGGAGGGGCAAACTGTGAAGAAACATATTTTGGAACTGCAGGTGAATTATATGGATATCAGAGCAAAAAGCTGTAGAGCTGGTTAAAAGGCTGCTTTTTACCTGAGATACAGGCAGCATACAGTATTAGCACATTTCAAACAGTGTTTCCGTTGTCTCACTTGTAAAATAGTGTCTCTGTGAGAACCACACAACCAGATTTAACAGGAACAAAGGCCAAGGGGAGCTGGTTTGCAAGGTATGCAAAGCTTCTAATGTTGTCCTGGGGCTTTGGTAAGCCATGTGGTGGTGGTGATGGGAGCAGTCTATCATCTGGACAGAGAAAATCCAGTTAGGAGCCCATAGCTACGACTCCTGGTACATGACAACAGGGTGTCCATTCTGTTGCTGAAGCTAAGACAGGTGATATGTATTTCTGGCCTCTACAATGGTGTGGGTAGCAGTGTAACAGTTGGACTTGATTATCTTAAAGGTCTTTTCTAACCCACTTGATTCTATGATTCAATGAAGGGTTCTCTTGGTTTGTACCAGTACCAGTTAACAAAGGACTATATTAACTGAGCTGGGTGTGTATAGCCTGTTCTAGGATGGCTCTGAAGCGCAGTTGGAGAAATGTTGCGGAAAACTTCCTTTTCAGTGCTTTTAGAGAGCTACTGAAGGTATGAACCTGATGTCTTCCTACAGTAGCATCTGAAGGAAGTGTAGCTGTCACCAGCCTCTGACACAACAGTCTTGGTGCCTGGCTGTGGTTTTTCCCCAGCTGTGGTTCTCTTGCCATCTCTGAGAGAGAATGGACATGCTGTCTGGGAAGTTCAGTTTTGTTTGCTAGTGTCCCAAAGAAATTTAGACTGGTTTGCAAACAAACTATTGTTCATAGATCTCACTGAGGCAGCTTGCAGCTGCTTCTGTAGGCTTGAAGCATTATTGCACAGTTTAGCAAAGAAAATAAATGGACCCATTTGTCATATATGTCAGTGTCACAGCTGTCTCAAACCAGCAGACAGTGAAATGGAAGACTGCATGCAGTATACATACAATCCGGGCCTTTCGATAACCATTTTGTACCTGTGGCCCATGCAAGATGGGTTAGGAGGGATGGTGGAGTAATGAAGTGGTGGGATCCTGGGATTAGTGCATTGTAGCTGACACTATCCAAAATGTAGAGAAAATTGCAGCTGGAATAAGGTGTCTTAGATTATTTCCATCTGCACCTCATTACAATATAACCATGTTCTATTGCACTATTTACCAAATTCTTTCAACACCTCATTACTTCAGGAGTGGATTACTATAATGAGCTCTGCATGGTGTTATATCTTCAGATCACTCATAAACTGGAAATGGTGCAGATTACCATGATGATTTACTTGTTCAGTGGAGTCAGATGGGGCTAACTTGACCATAGTACTATTGGATGTGCAGTAGCAGTGTGCTGGTATGTAGGTAATAGCATTATACCTTTTACAGCTATGGCGGTAGTTAACTGATAAGCAGATCTCTTCCTGTGCAGGTCTGTTTCATGGAGCTGTAACGGAGATCTTCTGTGCTGCTGCTAGGAGAAGATGTTCTCTTCCAGTTGCCTCTCTTCTGATGCAGCATGGCTGGGCCATGTGGATCAGTTGGTCCTTGTGTGAGACATGATTTTTCATCATGTGATGGGAGGATGAGTGAAGCTATTCCATGTATTGTTAGATTTCAGTGTGCTTGTTTTAGCCTGGGAAAATAATTAGCAAAGGTCAGTTAAGTATTTTATGTGGTACCTGAGATAAAGCAAGTAACGGAGAAAAGCCAGCTATTTGGCATTGGTTGGCTGTTCACTTAACTATGTAAATGGGGAGTGTTGATCCAGAGTCATACTGAGGGCCAGGTTTGCTGGATAGGGAATCCAGGTACTTCGGATGTCTGAAGCCTAAACGAAAGAACTCAGGCTCTGCTCTCACCCAGTAACTCCTCTTCTGAGCACAAACTTGTGCTCATTGTCTGGTCCCCAGAGGTCACTTCTGAGATCCTATCTTAGCACAAACACAACCTTTTGTGGGCTCTCTCCACAGGTGATAGCCTTGCAATTTATGGGTTACTTCTTTAGACCCATGAGGTCAGGAGCGTTGCTTACATTTAAACAAACAAACAAGCAAGAGTGGGTGGCTAGACCTTGTGTGGAGTTACTAAGCACACAATTGTGTTGACTTAGGGATAAAGCACAAGAGATTGGAAATAATCTGAAATCAGCAGCATTCCTAAAGGTATTGGGTTTTGTTTGGTCTGTCCTTTGCATACAAACTCTGGAAAAAAGTCTAGGAAGGCACGAAGGCAGGGCGCTCATGGTGAACCTGCTCTGCCTCTAACAGAGGTGAGAGCTGCTCACTGCTGTCTGGGACTGTGTGCCCTGCCTGCACCACTTTCCCTCTCATCTGAAGGTATATTCCTACATCTCTGTCTGACACCTTTTGACACCATCTCTCCTGAAACCTTCCTTTGTCACTCACTTGTCTTTGTCACATGAATGTAGCCTTTCCTTCTTTATTTTTGCACACTCTCCATTCTCAAGGGTGGGGAATTATTCTTGCTTGAGCAAACATGTAGTGTAAGGAAATTCCTGAAGAAACAGCAGCTGTTGAATGTAATGACTCGTGTAATGAATATAATGGCTCATGATCATTTCTCATCTGGAATGGATAGGTCCCAATCTTGGCATCTTGGGTGGATACACGAATGGAGTATTTTTATGAGAAAATAGCTTTCAAACTAGCTATTCATATTCCCATATAGATTTTAAAAAGTCCACCAACAGATTTCCATGGATCATCACTGTGAGTGCATACAGTGTGGACCTGCTCCTGAGAAGCAAAACAAGGCAGGATGATGGATAGAAAACACAGGAATGAAGGATCAGGGCTATATGGCTTGCGACACTGAAGCACAGGGAACAAGTAACGAGAAAATAAAGAGTTAGGTGGAAGGTGAAATGAGAGTTTGGTTATGTTTATCTGCCACTAGATTAACATTGTTTGATAAGCCCCAGCTGTTTTCTTAGCTTTGTATTGAAGGAAGTGCTAATCCGTCAGTCTTGTTTTGTTGTTTGGGGTTTTTCTAGAAAATTTGCAAACTGAACTGCAGCAAGTTGGTATTTCATGAATATTTCATCTTCTACTCTCTCAGTG
The DNA here is from genome assembly GCA_002631895.1 of Agapornis roseicollis. Lineage (NCBI taxonomy): Eukaryota > Metazoa > Chordata > Aves > Psittaciformes > Psittacidae > Agapornis > Agapornis roseicollis. The sequence goes on along the minus strand of NDXB01006485.1, from coordinate 5,565 downwards.
TGTAAGTAAATACTAAATTAAAACAAGATTTAGCACCTCTGCTTTGTTTTCTTGTCATGTAGCATTCCTTGGCAGAGGTTTAGGACTCCCTTTGTGCTGTAAACTGAGACACCCCTTTGCTTGCAGCAGAGGACTGCACGCCAGGACAGAGTGCTGTGCTACGTAACATGAAAGCTGAGACCGCTAAACTGAGCTGGAGTAGAGACTTGATAGTTCCAAGGGAGATCCCCAAGCTTACTGTTCTGAGATGTGTGTCAGGATGCCATGTAGCTGTATCATCAAAGGAACCTTCTCATGCTTTATTACTTGATGTCTATGGAAAATATATGGGGGGAGGGAGGAGGAAATGCTCCATCTTCTCCAAAAAGTTGTTTGGATTCAAAGAAATGATTGTTTTATAGCTAAAAAACTCCTATAAACTTGGCAATATTGGATTCCATTTAGGTAGGAGTGTTATTTTTTTCATGAGGATTTAGGCTTCAAGAGTACAATGCGGTAGGAGACTTTTCCTTATTTCTGGGAATCTTTGCTCTGGAAGCCTCAAATTCTGATGCCTAGATGGGTCTATTGGGATTTCAGCCCACAAATAGGGTTTTATTCCTACCACACATTCATGTGTAAACAAACACCTTTGTTTTATCATTGCTACTGGGGCAGAGCTGTTAGACATCATACCTGAGTCTTGCTGAGAAGCAGTTACTAAAAGAATTCACCTTTCAGTGGCCCAGCCCATGTGGTGGCAAGTCTGTTTCCCTGACCTAGTCATGAAAGTTGCTCTAGGAGGCTGAGAGTAGAGATCTGTGAGCTTAGTTACACGTCCAAGCAAAACCTATGTTAGAGAGAAAAGCTATTAAACTGCAGAAATCTTATTAGCAGTCCTTGAATGGTAAACTTTGCTATTAGTTTTTCAAATTGCAATCTTGGTGCATTTGAGCTCTTCAGAGTTATTTAAGGCATTCCTCTGAGAATTATGCATCTGCTGTAAGAATGCATAGTGGCATTTAGTTTAATATAGTGATTCATTACCTCTAGATTTGTTTACTATTCTAATTGTATCGTTTTCTTTCTACCATCATTTTAAATTAACCTATACTCTCCCCCCAGATCCTGCTGCCTTTTAAATTTTCTCTTCCATGGGATGTTGTCTCATTTATAATTATTTTACCAGCATTTAAACAGTGTTTAATCTCAAAATAATGAGCAGAGTAAGGCACAAGGCATTTGTCCCCATTTTGCTAACAGAGAGGAAAGCAAGAGATTGTTCTTTCTCCTCGCCCGTGCCCAACTATTGGAAAAGTGACATGGTGACATGGGCATACACAGCATAACTACTATCCTGACTGGCTAATGGGGGAAAGGGCCAACCTGATCACTGGGGTACAGGTCTGGATATGTGGGCCTTTTGGTCAATGCTAATCCATTTGTTGATCTGCCAGCATACCCCTCTCTGGAACAGAAGTTCTTGTAGAAGTATGTGTTAGTAGTCAAGCCCCCTAAGAAGGAAGGTTTGCAGATCACTGCTGCCAGAAACTTTTCAAGGCATTGATAGCTAATCCTTCATAGGAGGAGAAATCATCAGGTTCTTTTGTATAGAATAAGTGTATTTACTCTGTGTATACCAGTTAGAGGACAGAGTAATCTGAATATCAGACAGTACATTTCCTCTCTCAGAAGTCTCTATCCAAGGACTAAAAACTAATTCTCTGTGAGTGTTGTCCCTGAAGTGTCACATAGGTTTACTCAGGTGTGGCTAGCAGCCTAGCCACAGCCATCATAGATCTCAATGCAGCCTGGTTCTTTACCTTGCTGCTCTGGTGGGGATTTTTTAGCCTGGTTTGAGTTACTTCCTCCCATTACCAGGTCACTTTTTTCTCCATCTGTGGGTACTGTAGCAGCTCGAAGCTATGGAGTAATGTGGCTTCTTGTCTTTTTAGCAGGGTGTCTTTTGGTCATTCAGCTCACTTCTTGTGCCATTCATTTTGAACAAGTCTTTTCTGCTCATAAAAATCCTAGCTACTTGGCAGTCAAATATTATTCTCTCCACTTCAGTGCTGTGTAGTCATAGTTACTTGTGAGGCTGAGCATCAGCTGACATTGTATTTAATATATGAGGATCATGGTGAGATTAACTGGATATTGACCATCTGTCCATGGCAAGAAGATGTCTTATATGGACAAGTAAAAATTAAGTTGTAATAAGTGTTAGGCTCTTTCCCCATTTAATTAGCCACAATCAACTGAAGTTTTTCTTCCTTTTGTGTGATTTTTTTTTTTTACAGAATTAAGAGTTACTCNATATTGACCATCTGTCCATGGCAAGAAGATGTCTTATATGGACAAGTAAAAATTAAGTTGTAATAAGTGTTAGGCTCTTTCCCCATTTAATTAGCCACAATCAACTGAAGTTTTTCTTCCTTTTGTGTGATTTTTTTTTTACAGAATTAAGAGTTACTCATATTCTTTGTGTTTCTTTCCAAGAGTATTCTATTGTTAAAACATGTATTGATCATAAAGTGAGCAGGAATACAGTTCCCATCACACATGCTACACTTTTAAGTTGTAAACACAAATATTTGGAACTTGCTTGAAAGCCTGAATATTCAGAGTTTGTATCCATGTATTATTTTCTTGCTAGATCAGAAAGTGTCAGTGGAAGTGTGCTTCCTGTGCAAGCACAGCCCTAGAGATGAAGTCATGCTGCTTTTTTCAGAGCTCTACAATAGATATATTTTTTTTTCCTTGTAAAGCTCTGAAAGAACTATTTACCTTTGGATGCTTTTATTATTGTGTTTGTGGTTTAAAGGTGCTATATCACTGATCTTGGAGATGTTTTGAAGGTGAATTCTTTGAAAGGAAGTTAAAATTGCGCTGTAAGCGTAACACACAGTTGGATGTCATCTAAATATTGTCTTTGATGTATTTTCATCTGCTCTCTCGTTTTTCATTTTGAAAACCTAAGCAGACACAGGTAGGAAAGCATTTCTCCTCCTGCATCTCCCAGCACTGGCTGAGCAGCTCTTAAGAGAAGGGTTCAGTGAGACTGCTTGCACTTGATCTCCATGTAGAAGCAGGAAGACCCCCAAACTGGAGTTGTTCCCATAGACTCCTCTGCTGTACTGCCTGCTGTTCCTGGCTTTGGGCTAGATAGCAGACGTGCAATTTAGCTCTGTGTGAGTGTATAAAACAATGCTAAACTGAATGTTTCATTTTGGAGAGAAAATTGCAAGGGAAGAAACTATTTCAAACTCAGGGCTAATCATGTTTGTGTCTGAAAGATTGACCACAGCATCTGGCAAATTCTGAGGCTGTTTCATGGCATATGGGAGAAGCCCACTTGACTTTCATTATGATATGGAACGTCTCTTTGCTTGGCAGCTGCTGGCTATACCATAAAATCATTGGATCGTAGAATGGTTTGGATTGAAGGGACCTTAAGAATCATCTCATTCCAACCCCCTGCCATGGGCAAGGACATCTTCCGCTAAACCAGCTTGCTCAAAGCCCTGTTCAACCGGACCTTGAACACTGCCAGGGAAGGGGCAGCCACAGCTTCCTTGGGCAACCTCTGCCAGTGTCTCACTACCCTCCTAATGAAGAATTTATTCCCAAAGTCTAATCTAAATATCCTTTTTTCTTTTCAGTTTAAAGCCATTCCCTCTTGTCCTGTCCTTACATGCCCTTGTAAAAAGTCCCCTCTCCAGATTTCAGAGTGTGGTGACCCAGTGCCAAGTGTGCCTGCATGAACAGCTTAGAAGAGAAGTGGTATCTCCACAGTGTGATTCATCTCATCTTAGAGGAGGCTCCAGAGATAGCTCCAATGAGTGGCAGTTCTTCCCTGCCATGAATAGAGCATATAGAGACTGGCTGAGATTTAACTATGTAACTGCTTCTTTACTAGCGTATCATAGGAGCACATCTGTGAGTTGTTCTCAGATTGGATGAGGATCTGGGAGGCAAAACCACTAGTATGAGGAGCTGAAGCTGCATTAGTTAACAGTGGCCTTGAAGCCACTTAAGCCAATGACTAGCTGAGCCTAAAATCTTTGATAGGCTCTCTCTGACTTGCCCACTGAAGCACTTGTGAGTGAGAAGAGGCAATGAACAATCTTCGTTTTATTTCCAAACAGCTACTGTTGGAATGGATGAATAATACTATCACTGCTTGCCACATCTTGACTGATGGAGGGCATGAATGTCTGCTGTTTCCTTACTCTAATAGATGGTATCAGTACTCAAGTGTTGTTTAATTTTTGGGGGGCTGAAGAATTCCTGGCTCTTCTCCTAAGAAGGAGTGAACACATGATGAGCATTTCCATGATGAGCATGCTGTGCATGCAGCTGCCAAAGTTTTTGAGTTTGTTGTTGTGTCAGGGCTTCTGTGGATTTCTTCTTTGTGGAAAGTTGATTTGAACGTGAGTGTAGAGGGCAGAAGGGGCCATCTTTATGTGTCAGAGATAGGGCTGTGGCTGGCAGGAGTCTCATCTCATCAGTGGACCTCCTCCAGTGTTTCAAGGAAATGGCAAACGGACACAAGACGCTCTTTTCTTTATACAAGAACTATCTATGAATGTATATATATTATCCATTTTACAATTTTTCTGCACCATGAACCGAGTTATTATTTCATTCTATGCAATGTCCTTTAAAAAGCAGTACTTCAAAATACACTGGGTTTCTCCTTGCAAGTACTTTCTGTTAGTCTACACTGCCAGAAATGAGACCTAAGTGATATATGGCTAAAAAAAGGCATCCTGTGGTATATAGGCTCCAACAGTCAAGGTGAAAGTACAGACCTAGACAAATTAGAAGTGCAGTCTGAGATTGTTAGAATTATAGAATAGTTAGGGTTGGAAAGGACCTTAAGATCATCTAGTTCCAACACCCCCTGCTATGGGCAGGGGCACCTCACACTAAACCACGTCACCGAAGGCTCTGTCCAACCTGGCCTTGAATACCACCAGGGATGGAGCACTCACAACTTCCCTGGGCAACCCATTCCAGTGCCTCACCACCCTCACAGGAAAGAATTTCTTCCTTATATCCAATCTAAACCTCCCCTGTTTAAGTTTGAACCCGTTACCCCTTGTCCTGTCACTATAGCCCCTAATGAAGAGTCCCTCCACAGCAGCCCTATAGGCCCCCTTCAGATACTGGAAGGCTGCTATGAGATCTCCACGCAGCCTTCTCTTCTCCAGGCNGCAGCCTTCTCTTCTCCAGGCTGAACAGCCCCAACTTTCTCAGCCTGTCTTTGTATGGGAGATGCTCCAGTCCCCTGATCATCCTCGTGGCCCTCCTCTGGACTTGTTCCAACAGCTCCATGTCCTTTTGATGTTGAGGACACCAGAACTGCACACAATACTGCAGGTGAGGTCTCACAAGAGCAGAGTAGAGGGGCAGGATCACCTCCTTCTGCTGGTCATGCTCCTTTTGATGCAGCCAAGGATACGGTTGCTTTCTGGGCTGCGAGCACACACTGAAGTCAACTCATGTTCATTTTCTCACTGACCACCACCCCCAAGTCCTTCTCCGCAGGGCTGCTCTGAATCTCCTCTTTGCCCAACCTGT